>JAPQLA010208598.1:0-14285 GCA_029822935.1 Naso vlamingii | reverse complement strand
AGCAATTCAACCAGTCAAAAGCACAAAACTACAGGGCAATGCACTCTCTGACACGGGTAGGACACACACACACACACACACGCACACACGCACACGCACACACACACACACACACACGCACACACACACGCACACACACACGCACACACACGCACACATGCAGGTGTGAGGCTGAGGGCAAAACAGATGCAGTTATCTGTCCTTGTTGTTTTCTGTTCCTGTTTCACAGGTTTTCATAAGTAGAAACATGCTCTGATATTTTCAGTGATATTTAAAGTTTTTTGAGTTTGTTTCGGACTTAAACATCTAAAGAAAATCATCCTATTGTTCTTCTCACCTGCTGCTGAACTTGCATTTAAATTCATTTGAATACAGAAGCTGCATGTCCATGAATCTAAACCACTGGCACTCTGTCAAAATAAGCTGCAGCTGTAAATAAACATTCAGACAATAAGAGCTACAACACCTGCAGCAACTTGAATTTCATGAAGCTGAAACAAAATGAGAACAGTAACTGCCTGCAAGGAGTTGATGGCAAACATTGGTACAGTTTCTGTGCTGCAGGTCTGATGCTGTAAGTCTGACTGTGTGTGTTTGTGTGTGCAGATTGTGTCTCGCTGTGACATCTGTCTCCTGCAGGAGGTGATGAGTCCTGAAGCCGTCACGTCTCTGCTCACTTCTCTCAACAGGTACGGTGAGAACCACTGAAGCAGCTCACAGTCGTTCACAGCTGCTTCTCTGCACATCTGCAGGATGAAGCAGAAATCCTCTCGCTGGGAGCTGTGGCTGGTTTTTAACTAACCATCAAATAAATTTGGACTCATGGTGTTTAATGAACATGTCAATGAAAAGTTGTTGCCACTTTCTGATAGGGTGCCCTTTATGAGAGGCTTTAATGACTGCATAATGACTCTTCTAATGGTTAATAACTCATTTACTTTTGCTTTACACATCTTAAAGAGCAGCCTAGTTGTTTGAAATCTAATGTGCGTATTTATGCAAACTCCTCCAATGGTTTTATTGACTGTTAATAAAGCTTTTACAAAAATAATCAAATTAGCTCATTGAACAGAAAGAGGCTCTGGAGGAGTGATTTAAAGAGTTATGAAACATATATAATTACATTATTAACAAATAGAGAGGATGAACACAAGCCAGATATTTTTTACAGAGAAATGAAACTTTTTCTTAGTGACTACTTCTAACTAATCTGTAAAACTTGCTGAGCACTGAAAGAGCCATCAGTTACCACTTACAAATGTATAACATTAAAATAAAAACAATATAATATAATATAAAATGGTATAGTATGTTATTTAACACAAAAATCTGGCTTTTGTCATTAGTGTTCTGTGTTAAAGGTCCTTTAGACGACTTTCCAACAGCTGTGCCACTAGATGTCGCTCTACACCTCCCCATTCTGGAAGCAGGCCGACCCTCGAGAGGTTGTTGGTCTGTTGCTCAAGTTACGAACTTCCATGGAAAAAAATAATTCAGACAATAAAATTAGACACAGATGGAAACCCAGACAGCAAGTTCAGTGTTTCAAAGTCAGACCGACTGTATAAACACACCAAGAATAATTTCCTCCCTCATAGCAAGAAACGATCACTGACAAGCAGCGTAATGATATCAGTTAAATGGACACGAGCCAGTTCTCACTCCACATAACACGTCTGTGCTTTACTCTGCCACCTTTAGCAAACTTCAGGTACAACGATAAAGACCAAACAAGGTCAGCGCTCTGTTTGAACTGATGTGCTGTGACTGAGACACAGAGTTTGTCTCCACCGCACCACGTCTAACAGGGTTTGCTTCTATCAGACCTTAGGAAATGCTCATATTTCACTCTCACACGTGTCACACAACACATCCACGTTAGTAACACAGCAACACACACGCACAGATGCTACAAGTTAGTAATTCACGTAGTCACAGTTCACTGTCATGGAGCTTATTTTTCCCCTTTTCACGCACAAAAGGTCAGCCATGCTTCCTTTCTATCCATCGTTCATGCGTAAGACCTTTTGTTTGAGCCTTTCCAAAAATTCCGTATGTATTTTTTTTTTTCCAAAATTATTACACCAATTCCTGACTCCGTCCTATTTTGATTGGTCAGAATCGACCAATCCCAGAGAGAATCCCACAGAGAATTTAGCTTCATCCACTACAGAGCGCTCATGTCCATCTACTTGTAAATGTTATCTCTGTAGCCTTTACCAGTTAATAAGATCGAATTATTAACCATTAATAAGCCCTCCCCTCAAACACACTAACCATAAGGGATGCTTGAAGAAAAGATAAAATACGAATGTGGCAATAATCTGTGTCAGTGAGTCTGTACAACAAAACACAGACAAAGCACAACCACACGCCTGTCACGTGTTCAGCATCTCTGCTGTTGTAGCTGATGTTTGAACCTTTAAATCTGACCGCTTCAATGACGGCGGAGACTGAAAGACGTTTTTAAACTGAAGGTCAGACCTGATTTGAATAGTTTGGATACAGCATCAACGATAACGTCTCTCACATGTTGGAAACCTGAATGTTGACAGTCAACGTCGTGACTGGAGGATTTGAACATGAATGAGCTCAGACATAAAATGCTGGCAGTGCTGTGACCGTTTCATGTGTGTCAATACAACATGGTGCTCATTACCTGTGTGTGTCTGCCTCCAACAGGGAATCTGACAGGTACAGTGGATCTTATGAGCATGTGCAACATCATCTAATCATAATTAATCATCCCAATCACTTCATTTACACGCTGTACTAATCCTGACGCCTGTGATGAACGTAACTCTGCAACATGCCAGCTGACTGTCAGCCAGGTCTGTCTCCACAGACTCCATCCACATATTTATCAGTCAGCATTTTAAAATGAAATGTTCTGACACACTGATAATCCTGGTTTCAACCTAAATTAATATTTTAATAGTTTATGGAACTTAATGGGTTTAGCATTTAAGTTAAAGGAACAGCTCTGTGCTTCCAGTACAGGGATAAGGGTAACTGGCTCAGCTTAGCATGCACCTGCACAGGTGGGTCCTGATTTACATGTTGAATCTCGAGCCTTCAACATGTCAGCCACATGTATTATTTTTCCTGCCTGCAGTCTCTGCAGTCCCGTCCTGTATGGCTACCTACAGTTCACTCTCCATACTTCAGTTACTGCAGTTTTTTCAGCCAGACTGTCTGTGAACTACATCCCAGTCAAAGTTGTATACAGGCAGCTCGACGCTGAAACCAGAGGATTGTCTCTTGTCTGTTGAAACTGCCCTCGTTGAGTCAGCTGAGCAGATTTACTTCAATCAGTCATTGCACCAAGTCACGTCTCTGGGTGAAATTGGGATTGTTTCTGTTTGGAGGAAGAGGTCCTGATGTTGCAGGCAAAGGCTTCTGTTATATGAGCAGTGACAGACTTTATGAAAAATGCATCATACTTTGGCATTATTGAGCCAACAAGCCTCAAATAAACTTTACAGTTCAGTTAACGTATTTAGTAACTCAACATAAATCAACAGCATGTGTGGTCATACAGTTACCTATGTAATCAGATTGAGTTATGTAGTTATTTTCTGTAAAGACAGACATCTTGTGTCCTATGCACATTCACTGAGGCTGGGCAGCTCATTGACTGTGGACTGTAATAGAGTGCCAAAGTCACACCTCTACTTCCAGGCCATGGGACCTTAATTCGGAAAAAATGGAAATGGTAGTCGAGAGAGGGACAAGTTATTTTTTGATCCTGTTTAGCTTGTGCCCTGAATTACACATATGATGTTTGGCAATTTAAAAGATAATTTTTCTTGTAAAGAAAGTTGAATTTTGTTGTCAAACAGTAACGTTAAACAACGTTTTTTGTGAGGCCGCTCAGTGAACTACACGTCTTGTCCCGGACAATATACGTCATCAGTACAGACATGGCCGTCAGCGCGGCAGATTTCACAGCGTTTTTTCGAGGGGAAAAGTATTAAAAGAGGTGAAAACCATCATAAATCGGCTCATGTTGAGAGCTGCAGCTACTCGAAGGGCGAGTTAGTCGGTTCAGTGAGTCAGAGGAGGAAAAATGTTCTGACGTCAGTTACCTGACTGGTGTTGTAGTCTTCATAATTATGTATTTTTACAAGCTAATACATCAGCAGCTTGACGACAAACAGACCTTCTTCACATGAAAAATTATCATTTAAACTGAGGAACATTATATGTGTAATTCAGGCCACAAGTCAAACAGGGTCAAAAATAATTTTCCTTTCCACATTGACAATTGTTCAAATTTTTTCTGTGCTGAGGTCCCATGGGGTTCACCAGAAGGGGCGTGGCTTAGGCACTCTATGAAAGACGCAGACAGAGTCACTGAGACATTGCCTGTTTGTGTGGGAACAAACCTGGAGTTTGGCATTTTGGCCGTCGCCATCTTGTTTTTTTTGGGAGTCAGTATTTGGATGAGGGTGGAGCTAAGTCATTGGCTAATGCTACAGCCAGGGGTGTGAAGAGTTTTAAAAAAATCTACTTCAATAACTTCAATAGAAGTAAAATTACTGGTGTAAAAATGACCTCAAGTAAAAGTAAAAAGTAGCTCATTTAAACTGTACTCAAAGTAAAAGTTACTTTGTTACTTTTGTTGGGGGGGTGGGGGGGTGTGTCATCTCCATCCATCTCCGTCTCTGCGCACCAACGTCTCTTTGCTGTCTGCGCGTGTGTGACTGACTGTTGTTCACCTTCCGGCAGTCAGTCAGCCAGAGCCAATCAGATGGACGCAGCAGCAGCTCATAGAAAACCCGGAGGAAATCCTGTTTCAGCTTTTTTTTTTTTTAAACTTTGTAATAGAAGTTACTAAAGTAAACTTTAGTAACTTTAGTTTACTAAAGTAAAGTTACTTCCAACAATATGTACTTGAGTAAAAGTAAAATTACTGATTGTAAAAAATACTTTAAAAAAAGTATAAGTACACAGAAAAAAGCTACTCAATTAAAGTAACTTACTCTGGTATATGTAATTTGTTACTTTCCGTCCCTAGCTAAAGCTAGGTAGCTAGCGGTGTTAGCAGGTCTGTCTCCATCCATAATTCACATGAACTGATAATAACTGGAAAACTGAAAACAGACCTGAAACAAAATGTTGGTCTGCTCGTCAGAACAAATCGACTCTTCAGCGTGTTTTCATCCAGCTGAACACTGAACGAAACATTCGACCGTCACAGGTTACAAAGAGGATCAGTTACTGCTACTGACTTCTCTGATGTACTTTTACTTTTTCACAGCACGTCATCTTCTAGTCGAGTAACTCTTCTATTCATTCTACTGCTGTTAACACTTGTAATATCACTGTCACAGGTGGAAAACAGAATATGACTTTTTTTGGCTCCACCTTAGAAATTGGCCCAATTTAACCCCATAACGAGGCTTCGCTGTGTTCAGCTGCTCTCTCTCTGCTGATGTCTAACAGGGAACAACCTGATTTTACTCTCTTACTCTGTTTGGTTTGCTGGTGAATGAATAATCTGCTAAATTAATCTCAGATTGTTAGTTCCAGTCTGCTTATAACATGCTCTAACATGTTTGTTTGTGTCCCTGGGACATAATGAGGGCGAAAACTACTAATGGGATAAAAAGCATGAGTCCTTTAAACATAATGTCTGGGGCGTCCGGTGGCTCAGGTGGTAGAGCGGGCGCCCCACATACAGAGGCTGTGTACTCACTGCGGTTGCCACGGGTTCGATTCCCTCTGTGGCCCTTTGCTGCATGTCGTTTCCCCTCTGTCTCTCCTGTTTCCTGTCTACTCTTCAGCAGTCCTGTCTAAGAAATAAAGGCACAAAAAGACCAAAAAATATCTTAAAAAAAAAAACAAACATAATGTCAGCGGTCCATGTTGAGGTTGTTGTGCATGTGTGGATCTATGGGAAACTTCTTGTCAGTTTAAGGGTAAATATGCATGACTTTGCAAAAGCAACAAAACAAGCAAAACAAACAGTCCATCGTGTGTAACAGTTAAAAATTTAAAATGCTACAAATGTAGAAATACAAGTGTATTATCAGCTCAATGTAAAGTCACTGATCCTGCAGTAAAATGTCCCCTCTGTACTGATTTATTATTCTGTTTAACTCTAATGCATGACTGTTGGAGCAGCTTGTACTGTTACAGTTGGCCAGTTCAACAAAGGGGTTGGGCCCCTCCAAAGGGTCAGCAGATAAGTCTGAGAGGGTGTCCAATAATTAACAGGACAGGAAAGAAAAAAAACCTTTGAATTATTCTGTAATCTTTGTGAAACATTGAATTATTTGTTATCAAAATGGAAACGTGATGAGTTAAGAGGACCAATGTGTCTTCGTCATCTAAAACTGGAGGTTGATTTGTTATTAGAGGTCACAAGACAGTAAGGTTAGGAATCACTCATTAGGTAAATAACTGTGGCAGCTGTCATGTTAATGTGATGCAGTTAAAAGCAGACTGTGAATGCACTGACGCAGGCTGAGAAATGAGCGTTAAAACAACCTTCAGTGCTGTTTGTCAAAAAACAGACCGAATCTTTGCTGACCGGCTCAGCTGACGAACAGCTGAAAGCTTTAAATATCTAATTCTATATATCTATAATATCTATAATATCTCTGAACAGTAAAAAAAAAATTGTATGTTTAAAGTTGTTTCCACACATGCACACAGTTTTATGCATGTGGATCTTTGGGGAGAAATGTGGGAAAAATAAATTGTTAAAATTCAGTTTTCTTCATGATGATTGTTTTGATTTTATGTCTAAAGTTGAGTGTGTGTAAATCATCAAACGTAAAGGTCCAGTGTGTGACATCTAGTGGTGAGGATGCAGATTGCAGCAAACTGACTATCCATGGTCTTTGGTGAATCTATGGTGGCCACTGAAAATGTAAAAACCTTAAAAGGCTCCTGGAGCTTGTGTTTGGTTTGTCCATTCTGGGCTACTGTAGAAACATGATGGTGCAGCATGGTGGACTGTGGATGTAAAGGGCTCATCCACGGTAATGAAAACACAACCAGTCTTACTTTTAGGCTATTAAACGCAAATGAAAACGTAATGATGAATATTATTTTCCATTTCTGCTGACAGATCCCCTAAATCTTACACACTGGACGTTTAGATTCAAAATAAATCCTTGATTGTGTCTATTTGAGGAGAGAAACTCTCACTGATTCAATCCTGGACTGTCAGGATTAATCTGGAGGGGAAATTAAGTAAAAAATCGTTCATGCTCGCTGCTTTGAGACCGGAAACCAAACTCTTCCAACTCTAACTGTGTAGGTGTGAACAGGCTGTGACAAAACAGCCTTAATGTTGTTTACCTACATATGTAGAGGTTTAAAAAATAGTACAGAAACTACAGAAAGAAAGGTGCTACACATTTTTACCTGGTGTTTGTGGCTTAAAGGTATTAAGTAATAAGTCATCTGAGTTCAAATAAGTCAGCACTGATGTTTAGTTTCGCAGTGAAATCAAACCAAACTCTCCTGGGTTAAAGTCCAGAGTTTGATCCATTCATCCCCAACAACCTCATCCAGTGTGGAGATGCAGCTCTTTATACGGCGCCACCTGACGAGTAAAAACAGCTGAACACCTGCAGTGTGACTGTTTCTGCCCAGATGGTAATAGAGGCTCCTTTATCAAAAATAAAACACTCCCTAAATCCTTTGTGGGACTGTGATGAGAGTGGAGGTTTGGTGACCGTGTACTTGCTCTCCTTGCTGAGCTGTGTGTGTGTGTGTGTGTGTGTGTGTCTGCTGGTTTAGTAATCAACAGTTTCTTTTTGTCTGTGTTAAGGTATGACGGGTACACCTACCAGTCAGTGTCGAGTAAGAGTCTTGGAAACTCTCCCGACAACATGCAGTACTATGTTTTCATCTATAGGTAAGACGCAGACAAACTCACCTGGATAGTCTCGACCTGAGAGATGTAAACTGTTGCCAGACAATCAGTGAAGTGACGTTATCTGTGCGGTGTCAGTAATCAGTTAAGCAAACTTGCTCCATTTTAGGTTAACCAGCGTTCTCCTTCCTCTGCCGCCGGTTAATGACTTCTTCTCCAAACAGGAAACAGATGGTGAATGTGGTCGCTCAGCATCAGTACCAGAAGAAACAGTCCTTCGTCAGAGAGCCGTTCACCGTTCAGTTTGAGAGCAAGAAAACTGGTCAGTGGACACCGAACACTCATGAGCTCACTGACACCAAGAGGACTTGTGTACAGGAGTAGCAGTGACAGAGCCGCCTTGTCTTTCATGATCTCCAAACATATGAATTTCTCTCCCTCCTGCTCTTGTTTTTCCCTCCCTTTCTTTCGTCTTTTTGTCTGACAGCTATCAAGAAGTTTATTTTGGTAGCTCTGCACACGGAGCCCAGTCAGGCCATCCAGGAGATCGACCGTCTGTACGACGTCTTTGAGGAAGTTAGCAAGAAATGGAACAACATGGTGAGACAGGATTCATGTGAAGGGAACGTGGCTAGTTTTTCACAAACGTCTCATCTCGTTAACATTTGTGCCAATTCAGGTGAAGGTGCAGACATATAGCTGTTAGCTACATGCTAACCCACACAGCTTCCAGATATTTGTAATTTTCTGCCAGTGTTGAGTCGATTCATGTTTGCGCTATTCAAAAATAGCACCAAAGCTGCAACACACAAGTTAGTGTCTGCAATGTTTTGGTAAAACCAAACCAACCGTGGTGGATGAATTTTACTGTTTTGTCACATCTAATCAAAGTGTTTCAGGAAAGTTTGAGTGCCGTGATGTTCCTATTGCATGTAAATACGATGTGTGTGTGTGTGTGTGTGTCTTTGTCTTTGTGTTCGCAGAACGTGATGCTCCTGGGAGATTTTCACGCCAGCTGTGCCTACATGACTCGAGCTGACAAGAAAAAAATCCGATTGTTCACAAATGCGTCGTTTTCCTGGCTGATCACAGACAAAGTGGACACCACTGTCTCCGACCTGACCAACTGTGCTTATGACAGGTACATCATGTGACCAGGCAGCACTCCCAGTGTGGGCACAAAATCTGCTCACAAGGTTAAATTCTGTGTGTGTGTGTGTGTTTGGCAGGATTGTGGTACATGGGAAATCCTTTCTGAAGGCGATCGTTCCATTTTCTGCAAAAGTCTTCGACTACCCCAAAGAGTACAAACTCACCAGGACCAAGGTCTGTCCATCTGTCTGTCTGTCTGTGCGTCTGTCTGTCTGTGTGTCTGTCTGTCAGTCAGACCTCCTCTTTGTTCAGACTGAAATATGTCAGCAGCTCTTGGATGGATTGTGATGAAATGTGGTTCAGACGTTCATGTTCCCCGCAGGATGAACTTTAATAACTTTGGTTATTTAAAACAAAAGGTGAACTGATTTAGAGCCTTTTTTGTTTTTATGTTTGTTTGTTTGTTTTTGTTTTTTTTACATGAAGTGCAAACCATGATGATGTCAGCAGGCGTGTCACTCATCTTGCATGTAAAACTCCTCTATGATCCAAGCTTTTTTTTTTCCCATGACAACAAATGCTGGCAGTAACAGAAAGAAAGCTTGGAGCTAATTAATGCGAGTCACTGTTTTACTACTGCTGTTGTCATCTGTTGTGAATTGTGCATCCTTAATTAAAAAGCTGGTGGAACAGAACCAGGTCAAGAACCAGAACAGAGTTCAGTATGTGCGCAGCTGCAGAGGTCTGACAAGTTAAAGAAGCAGATGCTGCTACATTAAAATTCTTTTCCCAAATGTTTTAAAAAAAAAATGTAAAAAAAAATGCTTTAGTTTAAAATGCACGTAGAAAAAGGTGGATGGGATTAAAATAGTCATTTGACTCTGTGCTGTGTTGCTTCTGCCTGCCAGGTGCTGGAGTTAAGCGACCACCTGCCAGTGGAGGTGAAGCTAAAAGGTTCCGCCCCTCTCCTTCAGGCCCCGCCCCTCTTGATCCTCCTCAGTGTTTCTGCGATCATCCAGTCCTTCCTGTCCACTCTGTGATTGTCTGCTTGAGTCTGGGGGTGTAAATGCTTTAAAAAACCTTTTTACTCAGTCTGCTGACGTGTCTGATGAGTGGGAGGCATCCGGTTCTGACAGGGTTCAACGTGCTGCACATTCTCTAATCAATTTATTTAGTCCGTTCATCTGGATCAGAGGAAAGCGGACTGAGCTGCCAGCCAGCGTCAGGACAAGCAAAGTTTTCTCAGAAAGCCTTCTCAGTCTTGAAGTTGGCTCCTTCACTCACCAGTCATTGCTGGTGTTTGAGGTTAATAAATAAGAAGTTTGATTGATAATTGGACACAATCTGACAGCAGCTGTCTGCATCCAGAGGAAGTTAGTTTAAAACCTGTTTTGACCAGCTGCTGCTGCATCAGTCCATCAGGTTACTCACTGCGTTGCTGTAAGTGGCTCTGAAACCTTGTAGCTGTCTGTTTCCTGAACACATTTGTTTTTCCTAAAGTTTTGTCATCCTCCCCTCACTAGATTTTAAAACTATATTCCACTGAAACTGGAAACAAATAAGTCAATGCTGTAAAAATCAAGACACTTTTAACATGATTATGTCCTGGAGGAGTGTTTTCTGAACTGTGAAAAATGCACCAGTCACAATGAAGGGACGGACAGGGACACTAACCAGTATTAAACCCAACACAAAGACTTGTAGGCGCAGGTGACTAAAGACTTCTAAATCAAAGCTGTTCAGATTCGGTGCCTCAGACTCACAGGTAAAACTCCCCATGGTGCCATTTGGAACTTGCCAGTACTTTGATTTTTTATGCAAACATTAACATTTAAAAGGATGATAACAATCGTGGCTAACTGCCAGAACTTAGTTGCATTCATGGACAGATTGGAAACAACTGAGCAGTGATTCTGGTCAGAAAACCTCAAAGTGCCCTGCAGTACCACGTGTGCACAAGCACATGATGTTTACAGCACAGGGAATCGAACCATTAACCCGGCAGAGTTGGTGCCTTGCTTTGTCCACTGACAGGGAGCAGTCCTGTATCAGAGGACTTTAGAGTTTTTACACATTATTTTTGTATATGTACATACTGTAGATTGAATTTAATAACACATTATATAATTGTTTGGCAGGTGAATCAGTGTGTTTTTATTATTTTAGAGGTAATATTTCCTCGTTTCCATCTTCATCTCATCTGTTTTCTTCTGTTGCCACCTGAGCTGTGTGAGACTCTGCTCAGAAACTGATGTGAATATTTGAAATTTGTAAGGAAATTTGAAGACACTTACTGTTTGTGTGTTTTTAATATTCAGTAAATATTTTAAGTTTAAATTAAAATGCCTACGATGTTGTCATTAAACACAAACACACACACACACACACACACACACACATTAAATGAACATAAATATTAGATTTTGGTCACAACTTGTTTAAACTCTTAAAATGATCAGAGACGATGTTATGACTTTAAGAACACACACTGGCAACGCAGAGCCAACAGAATGTTTATCAAATAACCAAAGCAAAGGTTTTGCATATTTTACGACAAAACCGTTTTTCTATCAGTCGTCATAGTTACTGTTGATTAATATAAAGAAGTTAGGCTATTGTGTTTCTTTCTGTACTTAGGAGCTTTTCATTACAGTAAATATTTAATGTTAGTCAACATAAAACATACTCTTTATTAATTTAGTTTAAACATAACAGAACCAATATTTTCCAGTTTTTCTATTGTGATGTTCTACTGTTTCTGTTGTATATCACTGCAAGCTGAATACAAGTCTGTGTGTGTGTGTTTTTCACCTCATCGTGTGAACAAATTAATTACAAAAAAAACAAACAAACCAAAAAACCAGGCGCTGCAGTGGCTCCACTGAGGATGTCTTTACTGTTGGTCCCGTGGCGGCGCTGCTTCGCCTCCGCACTCTGATGAACAGAACAAGTCGGAACAGCTTGTTCCACCAACGAGGAAGACGCGCTCACAACGGAGATCGTCTATTTCAATGAAAACGTGTCACACAGCTGAACAAACACACCTGGCCTGTCTCCGCAGCAGCAGACGGTACCTGCGCCGTCATTTCTAACTTCCTGACATGCTGCGCGCGCGCACAGTCAGAGCTGTAAGGTGACTAGTTTAATATGTTTGATGCTCACAGCCATCTTCATGTAATCACACGTCATGTGTTTAACGCATGGCCGTGTGTTATTTAAATACAACGTCTTTGTCGAGTGGGAGCTTTGCTCTGCTGCCAGCTGGAATCATTTCCGCCCCTTCCTTTTGTCTATAAATAATGTGAGAGCTCGTGCATTCCTTATAGTCAGCGGTAACGCATTTCACACCAAATTTTCTTTTTGACTTTAACAATAGCCTCAGTGTTTTACTTTTTTTTTACAACCCTACAGGTGAAAGTGGAAAACTGTTCGAAGCTTTCTGGGTGAATTCTTGCTGGTTTTCTTGGTTTTCTGTGATTGGCTACTGGCTAAATATCTTTGGTCAGTGGTGGCCTCAGACTGTCTGAAGGGGAGGAGGCAAAAATTAGATTTTTATCACCATGGTGGCACCAAACACCTGTGCTCCTCTCTGTCCCGCCTCCTGAGTTCACTTTTGGACCAATCGATCAAAACCGCAAACACAGTTGTATGACTGATTGATAAGTAAAGCGACTGTCGGTTGGGGGCAGACATATTGTCAGTGACGTCTCTGGAAACAGCGGCAGAGTGAGACCTCACGCTGCTGCCCCCTCTCTGCTCGCTGCTTTAGGAAACGTGGCCTTACCGACAGACTCGCTGCGCCGTCGTAGATGAATGAGAAACACACGGCGTCAGCTTCCACCTTCACCCGTCTGACAGTCTCCGCCGCCGCTCCCGCACTGCCCGCGGAACGCTGAAGCCCGTCTCTAAGAACCATGTCTGAGGTAGAACAAGCCCCGGCCTCGGCCCCGGAGGCCGGAGCCGCGCTCCTGGACGCCCTGAACGCCACGGACTCCAATGGGACCGAAGCTGTCAATGCTACGGCTAAATTCGTGGCTACTCCGGAGGGCACTGCGCTGGCGTACGGCAGCCTGGTGTTCATGGCCCTCCTGCCCATCTTCTTCGGAGCCCTGCGGTCCGTCTCCTGCTCCAAATCGAAGGTAACGTTTAGTTTCGGCGGCAGTCCCCGTGAAGGGGCCGCGGTGACGGGCTTCACTTCAGCCCGCTCGCCGTTAGCCTCCACCGAAAGCTAGCTTAGCTAACGGCTAATTGTCTTTAATAATTTACAAAGAGTGAACACTGAGAAAAGTCCCGGTTTACGTCAACATAGCCCGTAACGTTACATGTAACGATAACGTTAAGGAAGTGTTGGAAAAGTTTTGCTCTCTAAAATATGACATTAACGTCACATCCTCTTTAACGTTTACGTTACATGTTAACGGTTACCGTTTCTTACAAGCATGTCGTTCATTTCGACGTGTCGTACACGTCACGTCGCACAGATGTTCCGCAGGTTTTGTTGTGTTTGTTCGGTGTTTGGTTCAGTGATGTCACTCTTGATGCGATGCTCGTGCACGCAAGTCTGTGTTCACACTTGTGTTTCCGGTGTTTGCCTGCTGTCAAACTTTTACCTGGCTGAGTAACAAGAGCTAAAGTCACCTGAAGACAACAACAACAAGGAACACATAGAGCGGAACTGACGACAGCCAATAACTGAACTCATTGATCAAAGATCAAGTTGGAGATGAGAAGATGATGTGTAGAGCAGTCATGTGGCATCAGGTGTGTGTGTGTGTGTTTGTTTGTGTGTTAGAGAGAGTGACGTGTACCAGAGGGATTTATCTGAACTCTTTTCGGGGGTTTTGCGGACATGCGCAGTTGTGCGTGTTCGCGGTAGAAACTCCCACTTCCTGCGCGCACTTTGGAGGTGATGATGAAGCAGCAGCTCGGCGTGATGAAGACTGATCTTCAGTGTGATGATGTAACTAAGTACTTTTACTCAAGTACTGCACTTAAGTGAAATTTTGAGGTACTTGTGCTTTGAGTGTTTCTTTGTTAAGCTACTGCATTTATTTAACAAATCACTTTTGCAGATTTTGGTTATTAAATTGTGAAGTGTCACATAAAATGAGTCACTTGGAAGAAATTAATACAAATAGAAATGTAACTCTATCTTTGGCAGCGGCTTCATTAAAGTGCTGAACATGTTGATGCACATTAATAATTATAATTCATCAGTGTAATATAGATTACACTGAAGTGTGCCACTCTTTGACTTTTGAAACGCCTCAGTGTGTCTCTGGCTCGTCTCCATCAGCAGAGATCGTCTCTGTCTTCTCCAAATGTTCAAATGTGACCATGTGTTACTTCAGTAGATGTC
>JAPQLA010208571.1:0-12780 GCA_029822935.1 Naso vlamingii | reverse complement strand
TCTGTGCATTTTGTTGGGGAAATACAGGAGTTACGTCTGTGTGGTTATAATAATAATAATAATAATAATAATAATAAGCTCTGTCCATCTCTACACCTTCCAGCTTGAAATGTTAACGTTAGCTTGTAGCGTTACAATGGTAATGTATCGTTAATGCGAACATTAGCTGGTTCAGAGCAGTTGAGAGTTACTCAAAACACTATTTTTTCAGCTCACCTCAAGCTCCAGCTGCAGAATGAAAAGGCCTTGCTGACCCCGTCTCTTTATCCAGGACTTTGTCCAAAGTTTCTTCTTCTTTTTTCGCTTCTGCTCTGAACAAACAGTTGCGCTGGCAAGAGCAATCAGCGGTTTTCGTTGTTCAGACTCTATGTTTATTTTGCTCTGAAGTCACGTTTAATCACGCAAGTTTCTGTGAGATCCCAAGCCCTCTGAGGCGACAATCTTCAGTATAATCGTCAGGTGTGTGGGGTTGCGTCTGAACGGTTGTGTCTTGTGTGTGCGTTCCAAGATTAAAATGTTAAAAAATCGGGTATCTCTGTCGTGAGGTGTGTGGCCTCTCACGATTTTTAGAATCTTCAAAGATTTAAAAATCTGCAGGTGTGGGGGAGCCTTAAGTTAAACTCCAAACTCCACAAATCCACCAAAAGGAAAAACGAATAAAGTAATTACTGTTTACGCCTGGCTTCCACCGACTCACATACAGGCCGAGAGTTTAGGCTGCAGCGTCCCAGAGGCCAGGCAGTGGAGATGTCTGCATTTTCCTGGTAAATCCCAAACGAGTTTCAAGGCTCACAGCAGATGTGGATATGTCAGACGTGGACTTAAACATGGCGTTTTAAAAGCCAGAGGTAGGCCACGAAATAGAGGGTTAACTTGCTCCTTGCTCCTCACTTGCTGGCATCAGACGCCATACTGATTTTGGCATCTTGTTTAAAGGTACGTACCGGGGCAGGCCTTTACTAAGTATGGATTTATGGAGAGATGCTACTGGCTGTCTGGACTGTGGAGTGTAGAGGTAAGTAAAAACTCAGGACGCAGTCGTTATTGTCACAGGAATGAATGATGGATGGATGGTATGTAACAGAATTGACAATAAAACAAAAACATTTTCCATTTTCAAAGATTAACTTCTAAGTGCAGAGTAACATACAACACACATTAATATAAAACATCAATATTATGTGGATTGCCGCAGCTTTTCTGTTATTGGTTGGAAAGTTGAGACAAATACGTTTTTAACTGAACTGGTGAACAGGTCATAGTTCTCTAATACCCATTTTATATTGTTAGAAAAAAGTTTCTCATTCAAACAACTGTGTTTATTCAAGTTTCTCATCAAAAGCTACTTCTTCTTTTTCTTAACATTACATTTAAACACATCATGATAAGGTTTTCTTTATCTCTGCCTAATAGTCATTGTACTGACAGGACCTTGAACACATCATAATGTAACCTGATGGCACCTCGTTTAGTTTGCTAACTAGCTCTTTTCCTGCCGATTTCAGTACAAGTTTCAACGCTGGCTGACTCTTTTTAACTGACGAACATGCTACAAAGTTTGGGTGCTGTTACCACAGCTGCCCTGAGTGGAGGAGGATGACTGTCCCGCAGTTGGAGTATAGCTGTTTTTGTTTTTTGTTTTTGACTTGAAGACAGTTGAAGGTAACGTTACTGCATTTTGGCTCAACTTGATGCACATTGTTGAGGATGGAGGTTGTGTTTCCCCCTTTAAACAAATTAATTTGCAACATGGACAGCATTTCTTTCCTTCACATCTTTGGATTGCTTTGCATTTTCAGCTACTCTGACAAACAGATCACCTGTTGGCTGGCAACTCAGTTTCATTCTGCAGCTTTATTAGACAATCGATGTATGTTCATACGCTGGTGATTCAATTTAAATGTGGTGACTCGACTCGAGATATAATGTTATGTTTGCAATCGACACTCCATGGCCCTCCCCCTCTGTGTCAAATG
This sequence comes from Naso vlamingii, assembly GCA_029822935.1. Lineage (NCBI taxonomy): Eukaryota > Metazoa > Chordata > Actinopteri > Acanthuriformes > Acanthuridae > Naso > Naso vlamingii. Next base: position 10,804 of record JAPQLA010208571.1, on the reverse strand, counting down.
AAAATAAAAAGTTCACTGGATTACTGGCGCAAGGTTTATGTTGCGTATGTCTTGAACCAAACAATACAAAAGTCACAGACTGTAACAGCTGCATATCCACTTGCTAGCGGGCCTGGCCCTTTAAGTGAATAGATACTGCAGCTGCCTCTGTTACCGGAGGCCATGGGTTCGTGTCCCAGTCTAATCATCCCTTGTGGCTCTTGGCTCTTTGGGGTGGGCGCTTATCCCACTCGGACGTTTATGCAAACATGCACTGAACCGTGATAAGTGAACCGAACTGGACGGATTTTTTTGTCAGGAACTGTTTCATCCCTATTCTCTGACGTCTTGTAAAAATGGTCCATTAAAAGTTCTGTCGCTGCGGGTGAGTCTGTGAGTCAGACTGTGCCAGAGCGAGCGGGGCAGGGAGGGAATCACCATGTGACCATGGACAGGGCTCAGTGGACGATGGCTGTCAGCTCAACCCTATTCCATTGGTCTGAATACGATTGTTGCTGTGATGTTTATGTTCAAATGATTTGATCTTTTTTTTGGTCAGAAAACTGAAAATCTAAACATCCTAGTAAATTAATTTCTGTGTTTTTAAAAAGTCCTTTGTGTGACTCTTATTAGGGCCGGAGCACTGAGTGGTGCGAAGACCCTTTTGTTTTCCATAGGATTATTATTATTCTACTTTTTTGTATTTTTCCACTTTGCTCACATTTTTAAGGTGCTTAGGATGCATGAAAATGCATGAAAATTGGCACACACATCTGGCTTGGCAAAAAATTGCAAGTTATTATAGGTTTCAAATATGGGCATTTCAAAATGGCTTCATAGCACCCCCCATGTGCAGAGCTCCCCACTTTCACTTTCACACAGACAGTAGTAGGGAGTTGCATTATGCCAAGATTTAAAAAAGCCCTTTGGAAACAAAACTCTACCACCCACAGGAAGTCGGCCATTTTGAAATGAAAGTTGAGATTTTGCAGTTTCCAGGGGTCATATTTGAATGAACTTCTCCTTGAGGGTTTATCCGATTCACTTCAAAGTTGCACTACTGGTAGAGAAGGACGTGCGGATCAAAAGTTGTCTAAAAGTCTATAATAACGCAGACGGCGTGGCTTTGGCGAGGCTTCAAATCAGCATGTTTCGCCAACAAACAGGAAGTGGGTTTCTTTAGTCAACATAACTAAATCCAGTCCTTTCCAAACTTCTCAACTTTAATAAGGGACTTCACCTGAGAACATTCATGTGCCATTTTTAAGTAGTAGTCATAGCGCCACCTACTGGAACAGGAAATTTCTTTTTTTACACTTTACAGCTGCTCATGGGATCAACATTTTCACCTCAAATTTGGACTGAAATGGACTTGACATTGATGAAGCACAAAAACTAAAAACAGGGAGTTTTTGTCACATGGCGTCTGCGTGGCTGTGCAGCAAATGTTGATGTTTCGCCATGAACCATCAAATTGTTATAACTTTAGTGTACATTGTTTAATCTGCCTAAAACTTCATGTGTTTGATTAGCATCCTATCCTGAATACATTTATATGTTAATTTTAAACAAAAGTCATAGCGCCACCTAGTGGTGACAGAAAGTGAAACATTTTACATTTTCATGTGCTCCTGCTGAATGGCTGAACAGATCCTTGTCAAACGTGAATAGAAATGTTGGCAAGAGTGTAATGATGCTGCAGTATGAAGCTTTTGAGATTTCATCAAACACTGTTGCCGTGGCAACCAATTCTTCGCCATAATCAGGAAGCTCTTTTTGAGGTGCGAGAGATGCTTAAAAAATTAAGAAAGTTTGCACAGATATCAAGAGGCACACATTCTTTTATTTAATATAGAAGTTAAGCTTGGGTGTGGCAAAAATGGCTCTATAGCGCCCCCTACAAAATTTCAATGAAGCTGCCCCCTTTACATTTGCATGTTTCCACAACAATCAGGAAGTAGTTGTTTTAGTCAACTAAACATAATCTAATCCCTCCCAAACCTCACAACTTCTATAAGTGGCTCCTCCTGAGCACATTCATGTGCCATTTTTATGTAGTGGGTGTAGCTTTCTTTCACACTTTAATGTACAGCTGCTCCCAGGATCACCACTTTCACTTCAGATATGGACTTAACTGTTCTGAGGGAAGTTGGTGCCACCTACTGGCAATCTGATATTACATTGTTTTCATTTAGTATTTGCTTCTGCCAACTCCAACTTAATCTCATAATCCTTAAACTTTGTCTATGCAGTCTTAAGACCTTTTGATCCTTAATAAAACTAGCGAGTAACATTTTTGCTTATTGGCAACAGTGTGTAATGAGTGTATGACTGTCGTCGTATGATAATTAAATAGCTTTTAAACACAAAGTGCATACATGACAAAACACATTCACAGCAAATGTAAAGCTGAGATCAGAAAAAAAGAAGAGCACATGTAATGGTTATATAAGTTAAGTTAACATGTTGTTAAAACACGAAAATGCTTATGTGAATATACTAAAAATAGTAAGCAAAACAATGCTTTAATTCATGACAGTAAATGGTTAAAAACAACACATAATTCATTCATCAAAGGTAAAAACTGATTAAGGTGAAATTCATAGTGATCTGTTGATTGAGTGATCTGTTATCTACTACTCTGGTCTCCCAATGAGCATAGAGTGATGAGCTAAAAAGGATAATCTGTGTTTTAAACATAAGTAATTCCTGATGTTATTTTGGAAGATCTCTTATTATTTGATATTGTTTCCTACACTGTTTCCTTTACTTCAAGTTTATTTCTTTGAAAGTTGTTTCTCTAATCACTGATCGGGTTTTGATTGCTTGTGTCTGAGCTAAACTGTAGAGGGGAAGGCGCTGCTTTCGTTCGTCCATTACAACACTGCATGTGACTGAAGTAACTTCGTGTCTGTGTTTTTCCTTTATTATCCCCCTTTACAGATAAGAAAAGTGATTATAATACATTTCGTGATGTATTTATGTTTTCTGTGTGTTAGGAGAAACGCAGAAAGTAAAATACTGGTGTCTGCAGTAACTTTGAGAGCTAATAATAAGTTCTCTTATATGTGAATGTTACACTCATCGTAGTTTTCTTGCTAGCTGTACGGTGGCGCGAGCGGCATTGTTTCAGAGGCACATTTGTGATGTTGCTGTGCAATGTTAGGCATTTAATGAGTATATATTTGGCAAGAAAATGTGTTTCATGTTGTTATATTTGTATTTTATGGGTATAATAGTGACATTAATAGCTTTCATCTTATAAGATATTAGTTTGGTTATGACAACTATACATGACTGATGTGAAGTTATTTTCATTTGTATTTGAACTGAAGCAGATGTAAAATGTCAGTCCATATTTAACACTGAGACTATATAGTTTGTCAATTTTGATTTTAGCCATTGTAAAGATATTTTGTGTCACCAGTACAGTGCTTTATTTTTCTAACACTGTCAACTCTGTGCTTCTGATATGACGACAGAAATTGTGTTTCATTTTAAAAAATACATTACAACACTGGACATGACTGAAGTAACATCGTGTCTGTGTTTTTCCTTTATCATCCCCTTTACAGGGGTGTAACACACAGGACTTTCTTGTCTGAATGGAAGAAACATTGAGGTGTTACTGTGTGTGTGACTCTCTGCTATGATGTGAGGCATTTTTCCTGTTCATGGTGAACTGCTCGGTCGCCCCTGCTCTGCTTCCTTAATGCGAGGCATTGCCACTGTTTGTTACATTCCTCGACTGCCCCGTGCCCTGACGGGCATGGAAGTGCGAGGGCCCGTTCAATGCTGCTTGCAGCTTTAATTCCACTTTTGCTTGGTGATTGCTGTTTGTCTGGCCAGTCTGGACTTTTTAAAGTTGATTTTCATGTTAAGTCAGTGGTAACTGGTTACCAAATGTACCTGCTGTAACCAAGCCATGGAATTTGCACAGACTAACAGGCTCTGGAACAGACAAAGGCTCAGGGACATGTTTTCCACATTCTCAAGTAGGTCAGGGCCAGAGTGTTTGAAAGCACATTTATGTTTCCATGAAAAAAACAAACAAACAAAAACAATACTGAGGTCAGAAGCTGAAAAATGTCTTTAGAGGTTGAATGAGTTGTTTTAAATATGTGTGTCTTCATGCGTGTAGTGTGAATGTGTGAACAGTGTGTATACCTGCATTCGTGGACTCTCCACAAGTCAAAGCAGGTGAAGGGGGGGGTGCACTGGTTCCTCTTGCAGGAGTCAGATAAACACCCAGGGGAGAGGCCTTGTACGCTGACCTGGGAAACCCCATCACGCGGCTGACTGTCCAGTGGCATGTAACGACCATTGAGGCGTAAGTCCCTCATGCAGCCTGCAGGCAGAAAAACAGAAAAAGTTCAGTGGAACAAGAACTACACTGTCGACTACATTCATGACTACATTCACTTAGACAGAGTCTGAATGAACTTGGACAGGTTTTTTTGGTTCCTAGTGAGCAAATCTGCTCTTGACAGATCGCTAAATCCAGTTCTATAAATCCATTCAAGACCCCAACGGCTCCGTCACATTCAGTGCCAAGCTTTAACAAAACAAATTCTTTTTTTCTCCTTTTTTGTTTTTCGTGGAAACAATGTTACATTGAGTTTGGTGTTGTCGTGTGTGTTGTCTTTTGCGGTGTGTTGCAACATTTTAAAAGATCATTCACAGTGTTAGGTAAAGGCAGAGATGTGCATTCATGGATATATTGTATAATGATAGCTGTGCTGTTCACACACCTGAGGCACTCACCAAGGTGGGCTCCACAGACCTGACAGGCACTTTTCAAACTACTGCACATATGTGTAGCAGAAAGCAAACTTGCACTTTAAGCAAATAGAATTGCAAATACTTTAGCTTGGGATGAACCTTGATGGCTCTGAATCCTGCTTATAGTAGAGGAATAATTGAGGGGGTGTGCCAAACACATCGTCTACGGCAGTGACGTAACTGTTGTTTTAACCATGTGCCATCTGGCATTATTGGCTATGTCACTCATCCTCTTGCCTAGACAACACGCACCTCTCGCCTTAACTACCATTGTTTTATTGTTGGGAGATCCACAGGATCTGTGGTTTTGACGCTTCCCATTCATTGTCTATGTACGACGCTGTGCAGTGCATTCTGGTAGTGCCACGGAGCGTTTTGAGAGATGAGGTGTCGTGTTGGCCACTCCACATTTCCATAAAATGGAGGTCTGGGCTACTTTATTCAAATCACATGCACTGTCTCTGTGAACTCATCCAAACTTTTGAACTGGCTGTCGATCTAAAATGAAGTCCGATTCAGCACCTGCAGGACTCATTTCTCACCTCAGATGTTTTCAAAAACACATTTCAATTAAATATTCCTGAAACATAACAGAAAGTAGTCAAGCAGGCCTCCATGTTGGTCTGCTTTGAAATCCTCCAGCAGATACTGAGGACAGCGCAGCCTATGAAAGTGTTGGTCAAATCAGGTGCATCCAGGGAGTGTTTGCACGGTTGATGTTGGTTGTAGGGATTAGCCTAGCCTGTATGTTTAGCAAGAACAATAGAGGAAAGATTCATAACAGCAATGCGAGCGTCAGGTTTCCAATCCAATAAAGATGGGAAAATGTCCCATTGGCTTGACATTCACGTTTCCTGCAGAAAGAAGAACACCTGTCAATCAGATATCGTCCACCGCCTAGTGGCACGCCCACAAGCGTCTAATACTGGAAAGCAGCGCTTTCCCTCGAGTAACAAAACGCCCCTGAGGATCTCCACCATAAATGTTGTCAAACACACAGATTCTTCAGTATTGTCACTGTATATTTTAAAATGTTCCAATTAATTTTCTAGCAATAAGCGTTTCTCCCGCCTCTACTCTCCACGAGTTCACACACACACACACACACACACACACACACACGCTGCAGTGCGCACAGCCCTGCCTGTCCTCAGTCACTCTGCTGTCTCCCTGAAGCTGCGCTTTGTGTAACTCTGCCTTGTTTAGTTTGTTGTAGTTTGTAGATGGCAAGTAACGTTACCACGGAGCCTCGGCAACCGATTTTGGTAAAAAGAAAACAGCAAGAGGGTAGTTTGGACAAACTTTACATTTGAAGAAGATGACCATGGAAAGCAGAAAGTTACGAGTGAGCCTATAAGCAGATGATGCTGCAGAACAGCCCGAAGCACTCATGAGGTCAGTTCAGCGAAGCACCTGAAGGAGGCGACACACCGACGTATTTAAATCATTTCCAGAGGTTGTCGTCAGCTCCTCTTTCATTACAGTTGAAGCAGTAATGACTCAGTAAACTGTGTTTGATACGTTTGATTCCATCATTCGAGATGAAGGTTGTACTGAGTTACACTGTGATATGTTCAAGTGGTAAAAATGAGTGTTGGGCGAGGTTTCATCATCAATCATCAGTGTAATCTTGTAAAATGTAGTTTTTGCTGAGAAACTTGAACAAATAGGCTACAGTTGTTTCAAGGAGAAATTTGTTGAAATTTGTTCAATGTTTTCACCTCCCTGCAAAAAGAAAAAAGAATTCGAAATCACTTGATTGTTATTGTTTTTACTTTAATGCTTCAGTTTCAAGTTAAATTAAAAAGACTTGTTTTCCTTCAAGCATGTTGTTTCCATTAATTCCATTAGTCAACAACAGTAAATATCCTATTAACCAGAATGAGCAGGTACAGTATAAGACTTGATGCCAAATATCATCTCATTATCCTTATCGAGAAAATCCAAAAAATATTGAGATATCATATTTTGTCAATATCGCCCATCCCTAATGAGCACTTTATTTCTTTTTTGATCATGTTTGAATAGGTTTGGCCATAATTTCTATCACTTTCACAATGTACAGTAACAATACTCACTCCTCAGCTCAGTAATGACTAAATCTAAAACCTAATATGCATGACCCCCCAAAGAACAAATTTAAACTGTAAACTTACCACCCAAACCATTTTTTGTCATCTTTCCTCACAGTCTTTGTGTAAAAGACCTACTCAGCTTTAAATGTTTGTTCGTGCCATAGTTCAGTCCATGGAAGATTATGTGACTGTTTGCAGCATGTTTATTTTTATTTTGTGTCCAGGTTCTGACCTTGTCTCGTTTTAGGTTGTGTAACAAACTAAAAATGTATACAACACTGTACATAACGACTCACTCACTGACCGGCCGTCATTTCCACTTTGTTCTGATTTCATTTCCAACAGTGAAAGCAGATGTAAAAATGTTCTACATAGCAGTTTTAATGAAAATGCTGAGAGGTTGAGGAGAGGACTGCTACCACTGTCCTGTCTGTAAGATAAATATGAGGCCATGAGATCTTAGCTTATCATGGAAACTGAGAAACAGCTGGTAGGCCATAAAACTGACGTGTACACCCATCATTCAAGCCAACAACAAAGATGCATTTTTTGGTGAATTAGTTATTAAACTGTCATATCAAGAATTCATTCATGCTTTAAATGTCACGACTCTCCTTTTGAAAAGAGTGTATCTGGGAGCACTTTGCAGGAGGAAAACTTAAAGTCTTTCATCTGGCCTGAATGACTCAACACCATTTTCACTTGACACTGTTACTTTTCAAACACGGTTACTCGTCTCTCACACAAATACACAGGGGTCATATAAAGCACAGCCAGGATGGTATTTGGATGGTGCATGACATTAATTTACCATTGAATGACCTCTAACTTCTACACTGAAAGAAATTCAGAGAGTTTGGTAACGTGCCATCAGGACAGTAAAAGCTAAAAACAGGCAGCAATTACAGAATATCTCTGCTTACATATAATCTCAGGAAAGTTGGATCTGATTTTGCCTGTTTGCTTTAATTTTGTAAATGAATTGGACTCTTTTGGCCAGTAAACCAGTAATAACCTGATCAGTCTTTTCTTCATAAGCATTAAGACAAGTAGCAGCAGCAAATAAACATATTACACAGAGCAAACTCAACATGTGCGGGCAACACGACACGTTTTCAGATAAACTCATGAGAAATCAGTCTGGCTGACAGGTTATGCTAAACAGATCAACAATGATATTGCAGAAAGTATCAAGTTAATAACTTCTATCTGCACTACAGCCAACGAAGCAGCTGGGCTTGTTATTCTTTTGGAGCATTTCCTGGTGAACTATCTTTATTACAGGTGGGATTGATTCCAAGCTTTGTTATCTTTGGGGGTCATTCACACATTCACATTATTTGGGGGCTGCCAAGGTGTTGAGGCATTTGTGTAAGAGTTAATTACAATATTTTTCTTGTTTTATTTCTCTTTTTAACTTCCAGCCAAACGATCTTGTTCGTTTGAGAAGCCATCCTGGGTCAAACTGCGCGGTAAGAACAGGCGCTGGGAAGATGTTCATTATCAAACAGTCTCATTAGTGTCTGCCTTTCTGCTCCTGTGTATTATTCCAACTGGCTGTGACTTCACATGGGTTTTGGAAAACTTATCCACCACTCGGAAAACAGCCTCTTCAGCTCTGCTGTGTTTTCAGTCTTGGTAACCTTTGACCTTTCCAAGTTTTGTCTTCTTCTTTACCTTTGCCTGTGCTTGTAGATGGTTGTTATACTATAAAAGGATCCTTACAGCCAGTGCCTTCAACTTTGACTTTCCTTGTTAGAGAGACGAACCAACAAGTCAAAGCAGCAACTTCACAAAGTAAAAAAAATCCATCCAAGAAATCTATTTGGAAGTTAGGCACATTTGCAATAAGCCACTCCCATTGACATGCCCCCTTTTAGCCACGTGGCATTAACACACACACAAACACACATCTTCGCGCATGCACACACACACACACACACACACACACACACACACACTTTACCTCCATGCCAAATGTCAGCTTCATAGTGAAAACTGTGGCTGTCAAAGAGTGGAGAATGTTTGTGGACCGTCAGACAGACAGACAGACAGACAGACAGACCTGAAAACATGAAGCTGTTCAGGGTCTGACGTTAAGGTTTTCTCCTATTTGCCCTGCAGGGCAAGTACCTTTAAAACCTTTCTCCATCTAAATACTTACTTGCCCTGCCTATATGATAGCATCGCATCTATGAGATATACATTTGTTCATACATGCAGTGCGCAGGATGAAGCGACAGACCTCTGTGGGCCTGTTATCTTTGTTTTGTTTTTTCATAGATCACGCTTATACATAGTGCTCACGGGTAAATCTGAGCTTGGAGAGAATGAAGAACATCGTTCAGTATCACATCCTTCCTCCTCACTCTGTCCTCCTGCTGTGAGTCTGCCTGCACATAACATTAGAGGGAGGGGCTGCCTGTCAGTCAGCAGTGGCATATTTGCCAGGTTTTTAGGTTTGTGGCAAGCTAAGCTAAACGGCTAGACCACACACAGACAGCTTTCTCTGTAGCTTGTTTGTAACAATTAGCTGTTAGCTGCTAAGCTTGTGACTGTGTACAGACAGAGCAGATTAAAATGTCGTGTTCTACATGGACCCGGCACCACGAGGGGGCAAAAAGGGGCTTTGCCCCCCCCACCTGCAGTTTTTGCCCCCTCTGTTTGAGCAAGGAAGAGACAGTCGACGGGGGGGGGGGGGGATGCCCCTGCGAGCTCCAGCTGTTTCGATGTGCCTACTACAGTATATTTGGCACTCTGCTTGTTGTAGGTTTTTGTGCTTGGTTAATAAATGTTTTTTAACTTCAAAACAGTAGCCTTATTCTTTATTTGTTTAGCAATTTGGGGGACAATGCAGGGGTAAAATAATTATTTTTATTATGGAAAAAAAATCACCCACTTGGAATTTTTAACAGCCCCCTCAGTCATTTTAAACCCCCTTGTTCGCACCTCCAGCACACTGCCCCACACTCACCCTCACCTCTGCTAAATCAATCAGCTTACAGCCCCTCTACTGCTCCAGCATGTCCATCTCTACAACCCAGGTGAGGAACGAGTTTTGGAGGATAAAGGCGAGGAAGGCTGCGAGTCCTGATGGCATCAGCTCCAGGCTGCTGAAGTCCTGTGCAGACCAGCTGTGTGGGATTGTTGGACGCATGTTCAACCTGAGCCTGAAGCTGGGGAGGGTGCCACAGCTGTGGAACACATCCTGCGTGGTACCTCTGCCCAAGACTCCACACCCTGAGGACTTCGGCAGCTACAGGCCAGTGGCTCTCACATCCCACCTGATGAAGACCCTGGAGAGGCTGGTTCTTCACCATCTCCACCCCATAGTGAGACCATCGATGGACCCCTTTTAGTTTGCCTACCAGCCTGGCATTGGGGTGGATGACGCCATTATCTTCCTCCTACGCCGAGTCCTGTCGCAGCTGGAGAAGCCTGGAAGCACTGTGAGGATCATGTTTTTTGGTTTCTCCAGTGCTTTCAACATGATACAACCCGCACTTCTGGGGGACAAGCTTGAGGCCATAGGGGTGGACCGCCACCTCACATGCTACCTCACCAACCGTCCACAGTATGTGAGGACACAGGGCTGTGTATCCAACACAGTAGTCTGCAGTACAGGGGCCCCACAAGGAACAGTTCCGTTCCTCTCTACCCTTTATACTGCAGACTTCAACCACAACTCACCAGCCTGTCACCTGCAAAAGTTTTCAGATGACTCTGCAGTCGTTGGCTTCATCACAGATGGGGACGACAGGCAGTACAGAGCAGTGGTTGCATTAGACTTTCTCATTGTCCGTCATTTTGACGGACAGGGTCGTAAAAATTCCGTCATCATCTATTATTACTCGTCATTTTATTTTTAATTTTTTAATGATAATATGTATGATAATGATAAGACATATTTAATAGCTTGTGTTTTCATTGATTCATTTTCATTTTTAATAATTAATTCACAGAACAAG
>JAPQLA010208519.1:0-18388 GCA_029822935.1 Naso vlamingii | reverse complement strand
GTGAGTGTGAATTTGTGTGTGCAGGCAAACTACAGGTAAGATGGCTGACGAAGGGAAGGACTTAGGTCCAAGATGGCGGCTGAAAACCTCATGTTTCTTTGTTAGAGAGAAACAAAGAAAACATGGTGGAGCTCAGACCATGTGCTTATGATTTCACACGTTGGTGTGAAATGAACAAAGCTAAAGGTTGTGAGTGTGTGCGTGTGTGTCACGGTGCTGGGTTAGGAAAGATTGTTAGTTGCATGCAAAGACCTGGTCTGTGAGGAGCAAAACTTAACAACTTGGCAAAACGAACTAATAATAACCTAAGTGCAGTGATATCACATTAACACTTAAACAGTCCTGAATACATTTAGCATGTGACCAAGGTTAACGGTCCTGTGCTTAGCCGTGCTAAGATGATGCTATCTAGGCCTAGTACAACATTACCAGTCCTTGAGGGAGGATGCCGGTGGTTCCTTGTCTGGGGATCCAGGCTGGGTAATGTTGGTCCCAAAGTTGAAAGGTATTGTCCTTGCTATGAGCTGGTTGCTCAGTGTAATCGTTGCAAAGTAAGCAGCTCCGTGCTTACTAGGTGGTCCTCTGCTTTGGAGTTAGCTAGCAGACCTCGGCTAGGCTCCTGGTGCTCACGCAGGTTCTACGCAGGACCTCGTGTCACTGCTGTAAGAAGTTCTCTTTGTTTGCTGGAACTGCAGCTTGCAGCTCTCAGCAGCTGAAGTCCAGAAGAAGGTCCCTTGAGAGCTTGGAACTTGGTGAGAGCTCTGGTGGGAGCTCAGGAGCGTCTTGGAGGCCGCAAGAGCGGACCTCAGGAGAGGTCTCTGAGTCTCAGAGGAGACAAGAGGGAGAGAGAAGACCTCCTGAGAGGTTGCTGGAGACAAGAGTGCGAGGACCTCCTGAGAGGTCCTTGGAAATAAGAGAGTGAACAAAGGAAGGAGCTGGGTTTTGTTGCCTGGTCAGGGGTGTCGATCCCACTGACCAATGGTAACTCACAGCTGGGTCTCTGGCATGTCTTCACACCTAAGTGTAAAGATCTGGAGGACTGTGGGGGATGAGCTCAGTCCATAGCTTCCTTTGTGGCAGGTGAGAAACATGTTATTCAAAAACAGTCCTGTTGAAATCCCCCAAATGAACGTCTTCATCTGTGGATCTCAACACACTGTCAGAACGATGAATGTTTCTAACAAATTTCGTACAATCCATCCAACAGTTTTTGAGATATTTCAGTCTGTAGCAAAGTGGACGACCAGCAAACCATCATACTGGATGACATTGCCATCGCACCATACTAGCTTGGCTAAAAAGAGCTTCCTTTTACCCTTTGATCCTTAAGTATAGGATGTGTACTGTTCATTAAAAATACGACTGTTGGTGTCTTGTGTTTGGCTTAGGCCTTGTTGCTGTAGTTTACTCCAAAGAAAAAGAAGGGGCCTTGAACTAATGAAGAATGTTAATTATGGTGACTTGTTGTTCATGTGATGATAACTTGTATTATCAGTCAAAATCTAAGTAAAAAATCTTAAAATTATTTATTGCATTTTTTTGACATTTTAGCTTAGCAAAGGAAAAAGAGTAGCATGCACACTAACCCTAAGTCACAAAAATCTTTAATAGACAACATTTTGATCACAGATCCTCATCAGGTCAAAAATAAAAAAAATTAAGTTTTTTTGCACCTCAATGATGTGCATATAACTTCAACATTTAAGCTTAACAACACATTCCACAATGAAAATAAATGTTATTAAAAAAAACAATCAAAATGCCAAAATCTGGCTTCTGATAAAATTATTTGTTATTGCACAACTAATGTGTGTAAAGGTGCGCTGATGCAGAGCAGGGGATTTCAACAGCTTCCTTCCGTCCCCTAAAAAAACCCAAAAAGAAAGCCTTTGCATCCTGTGTCTCAAACTCCCCCGGCAACTGAGAAGAATGTGGGCTGCTTGTACAATTTTTCTGTTGTCATCAGCCTTTCCTGTCTCTTTAAGGTTTTCTGTTGTCACCCTTCTGTCGTAGGTGTGAAGGATGAGGGGTCACCAGGTGGTGTTGATCCTGACATCCCACGCCTGCCCAGTCCACCTCCTCCAAAACCAACACAGTTGTGAGTACAACAGGAATGAAGGGAGAAAAAAAACGTCAGAACAATCCATCCAGTCATTAAGCACTTATCATCTGCATTCACAAAGCATGAATATCCTATCTGTGCACTCAGTTTACTCGTGGGCAAATGAATGAATGTGAGCAATTTAAGACAAGTGGATGCAGATAAAAGCCCTCTGACTGATGCTTACTTTGACAGTGTTTGGTCCTGTTGCACCCTCTAGTGAGTTTTCATCAGATTACATCCTATAAAACATAACATGAGTTTGACTTTTAATCTTTTCTTTGCCAGTGATGACCCTTCATTAAACGAGCGCTGTCGGGGAGGCTTTGACGCAGTGGCAAATATCAGGGGAGAGGTCTTCTTCTTTAAAGGTAAGAGAAGTTTCACAAAAATGTAGCTACTTCAAAATCTGCCAAGTCATGTTCATTATTCACATTAGACACATAAAAAGATCCTCTTTATTACCTATACTGAGAATAAAGTGACACATGTTGGTGTCGTGTTCACTCTCCTCATGAAAAGGTGAAAACTTCTGGAGAACTGCGCGAGACAAGTCTTTGCTGTCCCTCAGTCCGGCTCAGATCAAAAATTTCTGGAGGGGCCTTCCGCCTGGAACCAACAAGATCGACGCAGTGTACGAGAGGAGAAGCGACAGCAGCATCATCTTCTTTATCGGTGAGAAACAAAATCCTGTGGTCATGCGTGGGCTTTGGGTGGATTTAATTTTGGACATGACATGACTGTCAGAGTAGGAGGTGTGAAAATGATTCTCACGCATATGATGTTATATTTAAGGATGTGGTTTTGAATGAAGAGGAAATTTTTTTGCATCATCCCTGTAAAGCAGAAATTAAACTAATAGTCTCAACAGCAGGTGTCTGAAACACAGAACAAGTTGTAATGAATGTAAATGTAGTTTTAACTTTTAGAAAATATGAGAGTTATCAGGGACATATTTAGTTAGAGTTAATTCAATCATAAGGCATGTTGTAGCCTAGAAGGAACTAATGTATTTTCCCTTCTATTCATGCACACAGTGTTTTTATGGAATAGGACTATTTATTCTCTCTACTCTTAGTGCAGAAAACATGGTTGCCACCATGAAGTTGTACCTTATATTGATTTAAGTGACTTGATTTGATTCTGTCAGACAGCAACACTACATCACTCACTAGTCCAAATATGTACAAAAGAAAACCAAGGAAGAAAAAAAACAAGACCACCTTAATTTTACACTCACATTTCCTAACACCTTTCTCATACAGTGACACTGCTTCCTCACCAGAGGTGATGCTAACGATCAAACATCACATTGTTGCAGTCTCTCTTAATGAGGATGTCCAAGCCTGCTCCGGGTGTCAGCGAACAGACCAGGCGATGTGATTGTAATTTTCACAGTTTTGCACACTTGCTCTGCCTTCAGTCTATTCAAAATTAGTCAAAATGAATGCTGACAACCTTGCCGTTAAATTTCCCCTCCAGCTATCAGTCTGCATGGATGGCAAAAGATTAATTTGCAGGTGAAACGCAGAGCGTGATCCACAGCAGCCATTTTATAAGGATATTCTTAGCATGAGTTTTAAATGGAATCTGCCAGCTTTAGAGACACAAGCTGACAGAAGGTAACTTATTTAAACAAATGTCATCCTGGGACACACCAGCTCCCAACTTCAGTTAACATTTGAAGTTGCACAAAGAACAGCAATGGCAGAATGGCAACACATATGTGAACACCACATTACGGCTTCAGGAATCAAAACTCGAAGAAGTTCTTGACTTGACACTTGGCTGACTTGACTTGGGATTTTAATGCAAAGCCTTGAGACTTATTTTTGACTTGCAGAACAAAGGCATAGTCCCACCTCTACTTCTTATGTTGCAAGAAAAACTCATTAAACTTCCTCTCAGATGTGAGTCAGCATAGGACAGGAATTAAAGCAATGTTTGCAGAGGATTTATGGGAAACTACTGAATGACAGTAAATACCCACAATAAACCAGTTTTCCCGTCAACTTTTTATACAAACATTTGTGAGCTTTTTAACTCTAACTTGCAGAAACAAATACTGAACTCTTGTTCTTCCATCCAGGACCTCAGTACTGGGTTTTCAAGGATACTGTTGCCATGGACGGCTACCCTCGACCCCTTTCTGAATGGGGCATGAAGACAAAGAGCGGGGAGTTGGTGGACAGAGTGGATGCAGCCTTCATTTGGGCCCACAATGGCAAGACCTACCTGTTCAGGGGAAGCGAGTTTTGGAGGTTTGACGAGAGCCATAAGGATGGGCAGATAAGGCAGCCGGAGCCGGGCTACCCACGGGATATCAGCCTCTGGGCAGGAGTGCCCTCCCACATTGATGACATCATCACGTGGGGACAAGGTAACAATGTATTCAGAGCCACAAATATGTGAAGGGTTACATTGGGACTACTGCTATATAAATAAACAAAATCATAGAGAGGGTTTTTTAGGGTAATGACATCTATCAACAGGCCACTCAAAGGTATGAGGGTTATCAAAGCAAAGGAGGAAAACAGATGTCGAAATAAGATGTTCCTAGCACCATAAATCAACAATCTGACCTGCATAACAGCATTGCATACAATTCTTACACGACAGGCAGACGTGGGAGTGTCCCACATCAACTAGACTGTAAAAGTTTATCAGGCAAACCTCCTTGTAAAAAAAAAGTCTTACCAATAATAAATTATTTTGTAGTCAGGTCTATGGCACAAAGGGACCCTGTGGAATTTTTGGGCACAAGGAGTGCTATGGAGCAATGTTTTTCCAAGTGGCCTCCTGAAGTTGGAGGTCTAGCTGTTGGATAGATATAGCCAAGTACAAAGTGCAATATTTCTAACCAAAACATAATGTACCTAAAGTATAAAACAGCAGCAAAAGGAAATGTTCAATGTTTTGCTTTTTTGTTGCATCTTTGTTCTAGTCTCTGATTAATATGCTGATGTTTTGATCACTCTAAATGAAAAAACTGCTGCTGCTCTATAGGAGATGCCTACTTCTTCAAGGACAACCTGTACTGGGTGCTAAAGAATGGAGGATTGAACCAAGAAGCCGTCACCCCAAAATCCATCGGTGAAGAGTGGCTCAAATGCCCAGCAGTCGCCACTACGGTCAATCCTCACATCCCAAAGAAGTGCAGCTGTGACTTAAAAGATTCATCTTCATTCCTGAAAAGCAGCTGGCTCCCCGTGATCTCTGTCATATTGGTAATGAATGAGTTCATTAGAAAATAGACACCTGTGTTTGACGTCAGGATGGCTTCAGGCTTATTCCACTGCAGGGTAATAAGTTGTTCATGCACTCACTTTACATTGCACAGCGTTAGCTGGTTTCAAATTACAGACTACTGCCATAAAAAGCCTATGCTGAAGAGCTTTACATAGGGCCTGTGTTACTGAGCTTATCAGAACATATTGCCACACATCAGTACACTTTGCCTCCTCCTTCCATCCTACTATAGGATTTCACCTCCTTCTCTTTCTTCAGTGAGTATTATATTACACAGAGTCTATATAGGAGCAGGCTTGGGAACGCAACACAGAAATCCAGCACGCAGGTGACACCTACATAATGAGGCCTTACACAACCACCTTATGTTTGGAAGGTGAACAGGTAACACAAACACACTAATGGTCAGTTTTGTATCAAAGCCCATTTTTTAAACCTCAGAGCAGATTTGTGCAAATGTAGCCCATACATGACGGGGACAAATAAACTTTTTGTTAATAATTAAACAAGGGTTTATGCTCATGAGTATCGTTGAAATGTTCGGCACACAGAGATGTAGACTCACAGACTCAGTTGAAAACAATCATGTAAGAGTTCAAAGCAAAGTTTAGCATCAGGAAATCAATCAATAAGGGCAAACTAAGCAGGCAAGTCAGACCAGGAACAAACTGGAGGGGAAAACAAGGGGGAAAAGGCTGACATATATGCATAATGAGGAAAGGGGAAAGAGATTAGGTCACTGGAATTGGTGGGAACATACTTGGCTCAACTGAATGACTGAAAAAACGGGGGGAAAAGCTAAATGACTAAGCAAAAGTAGCCCTTTTGGCAATTATGTACATTGAAGCTTTTCATTTGTTAGATATTTTGCCTGATGCTGATCACTGTCGCGTGAATTTATGAACTGTTTTATTTATTTTATTGATTTTCTATCATCTTGCACTGCAACGTTTCTGAAGTGAAGTTCTTAAGGTTTAAAACTGTTAATTGTTTGATGCTTTAAAAGATGTTTGTGGCCCAGATGTAGTTATTTCAAAGACATGCTGTGATTCAGTTTCTTGTCTGTATGGAAAACTTCATCAAAAACATGACCATTTTAAGAAGCTATAATAAAATAACATTATATAAATGTCCGTGTTTGATTTTTGTCTTTTTGTGCTTCATCTTTGTCTCTGGCTTCAACTGCAAACGTCTTTTACATAAAGTTTAAATAAGTTCTCTATCGATCTCAGTGCCTTCGGGCCGGCGCTGTTTTTGCTTATCTCGTGGTTCACATGCGTGACTCACTCCACATTTGATAAATCTAAACAATGCATGCTCGTCATTTTCTAGTGACAGTCCCTTATGTATCGTCCTGTAGACCTCCGACTGGTGGGAACACCCCGTCTTCAGGGCTTTGACGTGTTTATCTCAGTGGCAGTGAGGAGTGTAATTCTAGTTAGTCAGGAAGAGCAAATTTAGCCAGATGAGGAGTTGTGTCTAGTGTCGCTGTTGGTTCACATTTTTGTTTCTACCAGTCCAGCAGCTCTGATTTTACAGTAAGAGACATAAAAGCAAAGTGAAGCGCACTCATACTTTAGAGGCCTTCCTTAGAATATTTCATTACTCAGCTAGTTAATCGTTAAATCTTTCGTTTGAAGCACACTTCCATCGTTCAAGGAAATTTGCACAGGTCTGTTTACTCTGTTCCAAAAGTAAGAATGTTCAGTGAAAGCTGGCAAGGATCATTTGTTACACTTAAAAGCATGATAAGGAACAATTTCCCTCCCTTAGAGACATCAGTAATAAGGAAGCAGAAGTGACTTGGCATTACACGTTGATGTCTGTAATAAAATACACCAACTTTGAGTCCAGCAGGCTTTTATGTCACCAATGTTTTGTGAACCACAAACTCTCAAAAGCCGCATCTCAAGTGTCTGGCTCCATTTCAGTCCAAGTGTAACAATAGGGATTAAATTTAATGCCATCACACACTGCTGCTTTTCTAAACTCATAATTTACAGAATTTGATGTCAGTTTGATCCATTAAACGTAAAAAATAAATAAATAAAATAACCGAAAAAAAAAGACTCAAAACCATTTGGATTTATAAACATTTAATAAGATTATGAGGTCACAGTTCTGTTACATGTTCAAGTAGTGCAACATAGGGCTACTAAAGGGTTAAATAACATATAGCATAATGTCGAACAATGATGCTCATTCGACTGAGTGATATACAGTCCTTCATTATACCAGCTGACAGAAGCAGCATGAGTTCCACTTGCCATTATGACTTCATATCATCTGCTCTGATGTGACAATAAAAGCAAAGCAGGTTACAAAAAAACAACCAAAAAAAAAAGGGAAATATTAAAATATGAAAATCAAATTAAAAATCACATTTTGTAACAGCTATTGGTAGAGACAGGCATGTAAATACTTTCACTCTGAGTACATTTTCAAACTAATATCTACCCTGTGAGCATAGTGCAAGTTTCTTCCCCTCCTCAGGCACCTGAGTGTAGTTTTGGCAGCTCAAAACAGACACGATTTGTGTCTGAATTCTTCATACAACAAACATATATTTTTAGTCTTGTGCATATAATATAAAACATTAAAAACGTGATGCAAGCATGCATCCTGCAAATGAAAATGTGATTATGGATAAATAGTTCTTTACAGTTCGTCACAACCCTGAAAGCTATATGATGGCTGCTCGCATAAGAGCGAGGCAGCCATTGTCAGATTAAATACGCTTTTGAACCACTTCATGATAACAGTAATGACACAGTATACAGCTACACTGGAAAGCAACAACCTTCTTGTGGTGTTAAGGCTCAGTTTGGCTCCCACATCCTGAATTGAAGGCACTAATGATGGTTCAGCGCATTCTTTATCACAAATGAGAGGGGATAAATGGGGGGAAAAGGGCGGGTCCTCATTGCCAATAGGTTTACCAGCAACACCATTCGTTGCTGAGACACCACAACAGCCCTCTTTTGACGTTAATGCCTTCCCAAAGCAAGACTCAAGGCCATCAGCCCCAGAGAGTAAAGGGTTCTGGAGGCAGAGCTGCTGTCGCTGCCACTGCCACTGCCGCTACTGTTGGTGGCACGCTGTGTTTGGACTGGCAGTGCCGGCTGGACGTTTCTGAAGACCTTTGTCATTAAAGGTGATGAGCTGTTCCCAATGTGTACAACTGTGCTGAAGAGATCAATCTGGAAACAAGACATTGAGACGGTTAGTTGCATGAAGCTTCACTGAGATCATTTGTGCAGGGTGTTCGGGCCTTTGACACTGAAATGCACATTAGAAAAAAAAAAAAACAAATAAAAATAAAAACCCTCACCAAATCTTTGCTGACTTTGATCGGTTGCTTGAACACAGTCCAAACCACAGCCTCATTGCAAGCAGGGGTGGTGAGGGAGCCAAGGTAGCGGTAATACTGCGTGCGATCCACCCCTTCTAGGAGATCATCCAGTGAGATTCCAGGTGACAGTGACACAGATTCGCCTGTGGGAAGAAATACAACCCTTTGAAGGATCTGCACCTGACACAGTTCATCCAAAAACAGATCAAATTTCCTACAAGAGCAGAACATCTCCTTACCGGCATTAGTGATGTTGGCCAGGTATGAGGTTAAGGTGCGCCAGCTCTCAGGTAGGCCAGTCTCATTATCTGGCCTTGCCTAGCAAAGTACACAGAATTAGGCTTAATACAAGTGAAGGGGGGAAAATGCCCCTCCCCAAAATACACAATACAATAAAAAGACTTACTAGCTGTTAAAGAGCAATGATGCTTGAGAGATAATTTATAAGTATAATGACATCACAGTGACTTCTACTTTCTCACCTCAATCAAGAAACCAAGAGCAGCAAATCCTTCAGAGTCCGCAAAACCTAGAGTTGTGTTTCCATTATGGGATGACTTGATGCTAACGATGTGAAACTGGTGGAGTGAAGAAAAAGCTCTCATTTGGAATGTAATGACAAAACTACTTTTTTTTTTTTTTTTCCTAAAGATGAAGACTGGGCGGTACCTCCATGGGATATTGCTTCCCATCCACGGTATGCTCGGAGCCGGGGACAGTGGAGGTGTTTCCCCAGTGCAAGTGGAACTGCAGGCTGTTATATTGCTCTGTCAGGCCTCCACCTGAGAAGCTAACACCCTCGTTGAAGTTGACTTTGACTGGAAGAGGAAGGGAGGGGGCAAAGTTAGTCTGAATCTAATCTAAAGAGGATTCACAAATGCTGCTCACACACACTCCTCACCTGTCTTGCCAGTGTTCACGATCGTTTTCAGGGCGGTGGTGCTGCTGTAGTTATTGAAGGTGAATGCAGTCAGGCTGTCGTTCGCTGTGGCATCTGCTGACACGATGTCAATGGGTGACTGTCGGCTGCCATTGCAAAATTGAGGAACAATGATGTGCCAGGTGGTGTCATCTGTAAATAGGAACAAAACTTTTAAATGGCTGAGGACGCAGCAGCGGTGAGGATGGAGAGATGATATTTTAAGGAGGTTACTCACTGCAGCTTGGCTCATTATAGCACCATTCTGTACGAGGGAAAAACGTTTTAGTCACTCACACAGAGAGGTAGGATACTACTGCACAGAAAATAGGCTATTTAGCCAGATCAGATACATACCGATGGTGTCCGCCGCACAGTGGGCGCTGGGTACGAGGACGCACACAACAAACGCAGCTAGAAGCCACTTCATCTAAAAAAACAGACAAAACCTCACCCATCACTTTTTCTTTCACCAAAACAAATTAATATTCGAATTAATCCTCGAAAAAGGCATTTTTAAAATCAGAATGAATAAATAACTTTAAGTTATTATTTCACTCATTTTGTTGTGGGTTCCAAAGTGACACAATTAGCTCGTAAACTTTAAACACGATAAAACATATGCAAACAAACATATAGATAATTAGCAAAATAAGAATCCCAAATTAATGGATCCTCTGAGAATGATTCTGCCTTAAAGATTAATTTGAGGATTAAATAATCTCAGTTTTTTTTTTTTTTTTTAACCGCAGATGAATCCCGTTGTCTCACCTTTGACGCGCCTGCAAGTTCTCTTTCCTCCAGTAACTGCTGTAGGGTCGCATCCTCTCCTTTTATTCACTCAACCCATCCGGCAGCAGGTCTGACACCGCCTTCACCTGAACACCTGACTCTGCCTTTGCCTCCCTGCAATTAAGTCTTTGGGCCACGGCAAATGTTTTAAATGTTTGTTCATAGGGAGGTTTTTAAATATGACTGGACTGATAATGGCGCATACCAGGAAGCATAAAGCTGCACATCTATGCCGTGGCTATTTGTGACACATTCATACTGTAAAATAAAAATTAGAATCGAATTTATGAATAAGATGGACTCCTTTTTTAATTAAATAAAAGTGTTTTTTTGTTTATTTGTTTATTTGTTTGTTTGTTTGTTTGTTTTCAGGAGCAGCTCACAAACGCATCAATCATCTCAATTAGAGCCAAGCAACTTTAAAAAAAAAAAAAAAAAAAGACAGGCTACCAGGCTTAAACAATAGTTAGTGTTGCTTTATTTACCAGACAGAAATTAGGAGCCCACTCTTTCTGGAGAGAGATTTGCATCCTTAGGAGGAAATTTTTCTAGGAACGCAGAAAACCAGTTCATAAACTTGGTGCTTCCTCCGTTTTAGTGCCTGCTTAACAAGTCATCCCAACTAAATGCCAAAATAATTCATTGGTCCATGCTCTCTTGCTTGTTTTATTTGTTGTTGTTGCTGTTGTTGTAGGCTTACGCCTAGTTTTTAATGTGATAGCACATATTTGCTATGCTAAAAGTGTTTAAAAATAAAATAAAGCCATTTTCTGTAGCTACAAAACAGCACCGTTTGTTGTTTTTTTTCCCTTTTCTTTCTTTTTTGTCTCTTTGCGGCAGAAGAAACAAATTTTGTGGACAATAAAAACAAAGGTTACACAACAGCATCTTTGAAGTTAATATGGTGTTTACACATCCAGCAGGTATTGAGCAAATTTATCAACTGTGTTTTTGAAGTCGTGTTTGTGTCCATGTGATTAATGCAAGTCCATTATTTAGTCTCTCTTTAGTTCTGTCTTTAGCCTTTGAAATATCTGGCTCTTAAACTGCTTAATGATCCGCTATGTTCACCTGCCATTACTGTCTGACCACCGTTTGGTGCTGAGCAGTTTAAGGCACAGAGGGTTTAGTTCGCTGCCTCTCTGAAAACAGCTGCTTTGATGGTAGTCTCGGCAGACTTGCTGGGCTGACAGCTGAACAATGAGCTTAAAGTCGCTGTAAATCTCCATAAAGCAAACAAGAAGCAGCAGGTTTCTGAGAAACAATGGTTTGGCTTTTCCTAGGCAAATAGATTTATTTCCTCTTACCTCAAATGAGTTATCTTTGAGGCTGGCACGAAAGGGATTTTGCAATTCTGATCTAGTTCCTCATAGTCTGCATTTGTTTTTTTAATCTACGCTATTTGGAGCTATTTCTAATTTCAGATATGCTCATTAGAGGGCAGAGGCAGAGCCTTAAATAGTAAAAGTTTACCACTTTCATTGAGGCCCTCTTTCTGTCTGTCTTTCTTTCTTTCTTTTTCTTTGTTTCTTTCTTTTTCTTTCTTTTTGTCATTTGGATGTCATTGTATGCCTTTGACTGAAGATCTATATTCAGCTTTAGGTTACCTGTGTATGTGCTACATAATCGTGCACACCGTGGATAGGCCATTTATTTCTTTGCATTTGTATCATTCACAACTTAGAAGACTTGAACATGGGTATCAGTGCAGGATGTTCATGATGTGCATCTATATGGCAATTAACATTTGGCTTTGCAACAAAATAATCGATACCAGGTGAACTTGGATGCATCACTGATAATTCAAACTGGTTAAAAATTCAGCAAAAAGCTCAGTTTTCTGCCTAACACTTTTTTCTTTGTTGATGCCAGAGATGGTTAAGCAGGTTGACTTACGGTATTGTCCTATAACGCAACTAAATAATAATAATTTTAAAAAGTTATGAATAAAATATATACTAAAGAAGGAATTATCCTCGGAGTGTTGCAGTATGTTCGGTCGCAGGACTGACAGGTGTTTCAAGATCAGGAAGTTTTTCCTCACCAGAAACAGCATGCCATTTGTCCACATGCTTACATTACAAGTAATAATGACTCAGCTGCAAAGAATGAAACAGTGAGATAACGAAACGTCAATGACTTTCCTAGGAAGGATACTGTAGAAGGGGTGTGTGGTCAGAGCATGTGGGAACTGGAAAATTATTACAAATGACGACTGAAACATACACCCTGTATACAGGCAGAGAAAGACAGATGTGTGGCAGAAAAAACGTTCTTAATTTTAGTGAAATGTCCCATTTTTTTAGTTTTTACTGGTTTCACTGGTTGTATAGTTACATGTTAAAGTTTCCACCTTGTTTTACCCACAGGTGTTTTTTTCAAGAAGCAAAGTGACATTTCTACTTTAAGAAAGCTGACTCACTGGTCTTCCACAAGGAGCAAGACTTTAAAAAAAAAAAAAAAAAAAAAAAAAAAACAGGCTTTGTGAGTAAGGAACTGTAAAACTGTAAAACAATAAATTCTTAAAAAGTTTAAATGTGTTCTGAAGACACATTTCCTTTTGATTAGATCATCCACTGGGTATGGTCTTTGGTTTGAAATTCAAACAAAGTTATCAGTGTAACAGGTGATGGATGTTAACATTGCAAAACTTACTTTTTAATTAACTGGATTCTCCTTGTCAGGCTATTGCCAGTGCAATAAGGTTAAAACAAGGTGTGGCCCATGCCGTTCTGCCCCGCTTCACAAGAAATTAATAACCTGTCCATAAATCACAGCGCATCAAGGTACATCAGATGCACACAGATGTCACAGACATCACAATACGTAATATTCACCAGGAGGGAATAAAAATGGAGAACAACTCAAACCTACTGCTGTGAGTGACAGAGTTGATAGTTACACGCTTACAGTCCAGAACAGGAGATCAAACAACTGTCAAACATGTGCAAAGAGACATGAGGGAGAGTGCACAGCTGAAGCACCGCAAAAAGTAATTTAATTATTTGATAAAACTTTTTATGAAGCCTGTCTCTATAATGTATTATAACACATTACGAACATATAGAATACATCATAACACATGATTAACATGCTTATAATGCCTTAGAGGTGATTTTGGTTAGGGTTAACCCTAACCCTGCTTACATCCTACAGCACTAAAGGCTCATTATAAGCCATTATAAGTATGTTCATAATGCATTATAGATGCTTGCTTCAAGTAAATGTTACTAATTATTTTATCAATTTCTTTTTAAAATTCAAAATAATTTGACAATGTCGTTTGTTTTGCTACTTCAGTATACCCTAAAAACAAATATTACAGGGACTACTAAACTACTAAACTTAGCATTTAGCATATAGGAAATTACACTATAGATATCACTGACAATAGATAATAATGATTCTTTGTGATTTCCGCTCAAAAACCTTATTTATTCATTCATTCATTCATTCGTTCATTCTGAAAAATCAGGTGTATTAGGTCAGGTCAAAGGTCAGTATAAACTTGTGTGTTTCTCTGAAGATTGTTCAACTGTAACTCCCACAGACTCCTCCAGGCAATTTTTTATGGTGTAAAGCAACATGGGTCAGTACGAGAGACTCATTTGACTTGCTGTCTGTCATTAGTTGAGTTGAGTTGTAGTTGCCTGTGGTATGAGCAAGGAGGACAAAGCTTTAAAGAGACAACGTGATAATTTCAAGAATGCACTTCTGAACAAGCAAAGTGCTTATTAATGTGACCTACTATATGTTGCTAGGCTCACTTTCCCTGGTCTCCGGCAATATTTTTTTCCTTGGTTTTCAGGTCAGAACTGATCAGACCATTAGCTGGCATCTCGTGCTGTTTGCAGTCCTTTACCATGCAGGTGAACACAGTAAGCAAGGATCAATAGTTACTAAAGATAAGGTAATTGCTGCTGAATGTTAAATGATTTTGCTATTTGCTGTTTATCTGTGTGTTTCCACTTTTGATGACCTGCGGAATCAGTGTTCCAACTACCAGAGTTGCTCTTTGAGGATAAGATACAAGAGGAAAAAGACGTGTTCTCATTTTTGTCAGGTGATCAAGTGTAAATAGACAACTAACCAAATCCACCTAAGATATTTCTGCAAAGCATAAAATCTAAGAAGAAAAAGTGTCACGTTTAGGAACTTTTCTTCCAGTAACACTAAGTTATTGTGGCAGCTAATTGCATTTATCTGGGAAGGGCTAAATAACTACTTCATACTCCACATTTTTTTGACTTTAATTAGCATAGCAGTTAAAATGGGAGCTCAAAGATCACAAGATACGCATGTGATGCATACCTAGAAGCCTTGCCCTGGCTTTAAGTTATGCCATGGGCAATTCTCGGATAAGATCTTTAGGTGTTTAGCCTCAGTCACTAAAATTCTGTTGTAACTCTCAGCTTGTCAGTTTTTGCTTTGTGTCTGTAACACTCTTGACATCACTATTCACATACTTTCTAACTTGGTTTTTCCTGTTCTTGCATTCTCTTTCTGTCCTCTTTCTCCCCATCAATCATTAATCAGACAAACAGAAAGAACATGAAAAAAAAGAGGAATTTAGTCTGATGATAAATAAATCAAACAGAGTATTTATGATGTAAATAATTACAAGAGTTGGTTGGACATAATTCAGAGTTGACAATCTATGTCAATCTATGACAATCTATTAAAATCTATGTTTGTGAATTTGTTTGTTGGACATTAGATACATATAAACAAGTTCAAGTGGCTAGGTAGAAGAAATGCTTTCCAAGAGGACAGTTTTTAGTGGCAGAGCATTCCTTTCAGAACCAGCATCACAACTCCCACACTTTTCTTCAATGGGTTGGCCATTCCTGGCAAGTACAACCTGGCATGAGCAAGATACAGTGCATGCTCAAGCCCAAGGCGGCCAACTTCACTATGCACACTTGCACGCAGTGCTCTATATCTGAACTGTTCAGGTAAAACAAACTGGTAGAAAAGCTGCCTTTGTCAGTCTAGCCCCTGTGCAATACACCGTCCTTAAACTCAAGCCTTTTTCATTCCCTTAGACAGAGTATGACATTGGGATGCTCAGGAATTGTCTTTGTAAAGCTGGGTTCAAAAGCTCACTACAAACAGTAGATGACATGTGAGACAGATGGATCATGTCTTTGAGCTTTGCACCAATCACAGTTTGCCATTATTGTTCTCACCAAAGGCATCATTCACCACATAATGGACTGACGACAAGAGATTGTGGAACAACAAGCTATCCTGGGTCAGGGTAATGATCATTCAAAATTTCCTAGGAGAGCTGAGAACCAGACATGACCCATTTCATCTCTTGCACGTATGAGCCATTTGTTCATGTCATCAGTTGTCTCTCTCCCTCTATCTCTCTTTTTGATGAATGCTTCATCCTTTTGAGGAGGTTCTTTTTTCATCGTGACAAGTTTGCATCTTGGTTGGCTTGCCCTGCTTGATACTTCATAGCGAAACTGTTAGTTGAGATAGCAGTTGGCCAGCAGTGTCCAGCTGCATCCAACTTTGTGGACGCTAACACATGTATGGGGATTGTCGTCAGTGAGTACAGTTAAGCTAGCAGGTATTCATTGAACCTCACATTAGCATCCTGTTCACTTACTCAGGACAGCACACCAGTGAATAGCATGATGATATATACTGACACAGCTTGGGCAACGTGGTGCTAAGCCTGTTAGTAAAACCAACAAAGAAGAGGAGCATCCTCTTGTCTTAGAGGGAGGATGTAAACAGGACTCGAATGTAGCCGAATGTAACAATGGCTGATAAATTGAAGAGAGTTGCAGTAAAGGAGAAAGTACATGTGTGTGTGATGACAATGAGTTAGTAGCAGCAGCTCAACACAAGCAAGGACATAAACCCAGCTGTGTTCTAAAAAATTAGAGACTTAACAGTGTTATCATAGCACCGCTAACAGCACAAGCTAATACAGCTAACAACACTGAGTTCTGTGAATGTTTCCTCAATGTCCGAAAGGGCCTGTGCGTGACTTACAGTTCGCTAATCCTGACCAAGCCATTCTTTTTCCCACATCAAGAGAATTTGTGATACAAAGGTGCTTTTGATTCTCTAATGATTCCTGCATCAAGCTGCTCTTTGTGACGTTGCTGGACTGCCTCTGGATCACATGGATGAATAGATCTTGGCCTCTCCTTAAAAAGTGTCTCATCATGCCTAATGTTGTGTTTCATGGCTGTAGTGCGACCATAGGACAAGTCATCTACACACATTGAAAAGACTTATGAACTTTTGGCTTGGTAAGAATACGCCTGTTCAATTGTTCCAAGGTTGTTTACTCATCCAGTTTGGGCTTGAAGTTGTTTCTGTCAAGCTTGTCCTGACAAGGTGTCATTCAGATCCAAGGATTATGTGTTGTCCAAGGTAATGTATGATGTTATGTTATGAGCTGCACATACCTGGGTGATAATACATTTCGGAAATTGCGTGGCACTGCGTTCGCTCACATTATGTAAGACAAAAACAGAAACCTTGCTCCTAGCTTTAGATGGAATGTTTAGCAAAGATGTTTTGAAGAACATGCCTCCAGGCTGTCCGTGGTGTTGATGGGGTTAATGCACAAATGATCTTTTCTTATTGTCCTTTTGTAAGTGACGTCACCAATGAAAAAGTACTTTTTTTGTGTGTTTTTCTGGTGTTCTTCTGATCTCATCCATGTGACTTGACGAGACACGTGTCTCTGTAATGTGCCTGAAAAACCTGCAGGTTGTAGAGGTGAGCTTGCGAATGAACTCTGGACCATCAAGCTCAAGTGTCTTCCCTCTTGCCATTGACTGGTTGGGGAAAGGTTACATGGTTTCTATGTAGCCCAGTTAGGGCTCAATGTGAAGGTTAGACAGATGCTTTTTATCAAAAGAAACCTTGGGCCAGTGTCCAAAAAGGACTCACATGGCACACCCTCAAGGACGACTGAAGCTAAAGAACATGGATCTATCCTTGGGATATGGGCTACTCCATGTCATCGTTGGCTTTCATTGTCAGTGTCATTACTTTTATCTGTGCTTCAGCAATTTAGAGGTGTATTGGAACTGAGGTTGTAAGTGAGTTCAGCCCCTCAGGGTCCTACAACAGATGCTGCTTCAGGCTAGAAGGAGAAGCAACTTGCTGAGATTTGAACTTCTCTTGCCTCTTTCTGAGCCAGTCTAGTGGTGAATTTGGTGTGTTTTAAAAATTAACAGCAATGTGATTGTTTCCCTCTACATTTAAAGCAAAACACTTGGCACTTTCTGGCTCTTCCACCTGCCTCTCAGGTTGCAATTTTGTGTTAGGTGATTGGACAGGCTAATGATAGTAAGAGGCTTTATCTTTAGCAGCTAATGTTTTTTTTTTTTTTATCTGTCTAGCTCAATTGCGGTCTTCTCAGTTCTCAGCAGTAGTTGTAAGTTGTAATGATGGTAGACTGGAAATTAACTGCAGGCCTATAAGCCAAAAATCTGATCCCAAGGCAGATGAACTATGAGTAGCTGATTTGAATTCTCAGCTGAGCACATTCCTCCAGAAAGAGTGAGGAGGCTGTTAAGTTCACTCAGGTATGCTAAGAGTTTCCTTTCATTGTTTTTACTGAAACTGAGAAATGCTGCAAGTAACTCTTCTCCATCCTCCTCACCACCAAATGCAGGCTCTTCCTGAGTAGCACTGACATACTTCTAAGAAGCTATGGTATTTGGTAATCAGAGTCTGTTAGTCTCGTGATGGAAGTTCTTTGGAAACCTTCTGCTGACATGCAGAGTGAAAACTCACAACAAATTGCAAAAATCCATCATGTGTCATCAGTTCTACAGTTTTACAGCTGTTACCAAGGTTTGCATTTGCATTATTATATCCTATTTCATTTGAAATTTTATCCAGGATACTTGGGCTGGCATGTGACAGGTAAAACAGAAATTTTCACATTTTTACAGAACAATGAAGCACTGCAGTTGTCACATGGAAATCTCAT
>JAPQLA010208421.1:0-12264 GCA_029822935.1 Naso vlamingii | reverse complement strand
AGATGCACACACACAGAGACGCACACACACTTACACGCTATTGAAACCCAGAATCAGGTTTGAGAGCCAGTTATGAGGAGGTCATGGGTCAGTCAGTAAAGTAGTGAATGTGTGTGTGTGTGTGTGAGTGTGTGTGTGTGTGTGTGTGTGTGTGTGTGTGTGTGTGTGCACACTGGTTGGTGAAAAGAGGTTTATGACTCATTCTGATTTCGTACTTACTGGTTTCTCCTGTAAAATAGAAAGCATTATTATAAAGCTCTGTATTATTACACGTTACTCTGCTGACTGACCTCTGACCCCACTGATCTGCTTCTCAAACCCGATTCTGTGGCACACTCCTCCTCACCGTCACTCTCAAGCTCTCTGTCCTTGCTGTCAGAAGTGATAAACCGAAAAGCTCCATCAGGAGAAACAAACAAACAAACAAACAAAAAACAGTTTTGATATAAATTAAAACTAAAAATGTCTCTATAAAATCAGTTATGCCTCTTTACATAATCATTCACATTTTCACACTTTTTTTTCTCTCTGAAGTTATTTAAATTTAAACATTAAAAAAGTGATATTTATCTTGCATTCTGCTGGCGCCTGTGGCTCCAACCCCAGTCGGCCCCTCATTTCACCGGTCACGGATTTGTCGTGTCACTTTTTATGTGAAATTATATTAAAATAAAATTTGAAGCGGGCCTCCTGGTGGCTCAGTCAGGTGGGTGGGCGCCCCCCATGTGCCAGAAATGTGTCCTCGATGTGGTGACCATGAGTTTGATTCCACCCTGCGGCCCTTTGCTGCATGTCATTCCCCCTCTCTCTCCCCCACTTCCTGTCTAATTCTCCTGTTGTCCTATCGAGAATAAAGTCCCACAAGTCCCCAAAATATCTTCTAAAAAATAAATAAACAGAATAAAATTTAAAGGGACAGTGTGTGCGACAAAAAAGTGGCCAAGTCATGCAGTAGAGGGTCAAAAGGTTGAAAGGCCTTGTTTTTTTACTTACGGTGCAGTGATCTGGACTGACAGCAGTTATTTGGCAAATTTTTTGAGTGGCTTAATTGTATCTCAGTCACATATGAGCAGTTTGCCACGTTTCTTTACAGTCATTTGCTCCAGGGACAATTTTGGAGACCCACTTTGTTTGATGTGCAGAGATGCTCCAACAGCCTAGAGGTGAGCTGCCAATAGAATAGAACAGAAAACCTTTATTGATCCCTAAAGGGAAATTGCATTGTTATAGCAGCAACATGAAAACAACAGCGACACAGTAAAAACTGTAAAAACACAACAAACAACACCAACACAACAGATGCAAACACTGAATGCTACAGCGACTGAAAGCAGGCGACAGTATAAATCAATGGACATTTGAATAAATAAGCAGGTTTGTATGCTGACTCTGAGTTAGCCGGTCCTGGCAAAGGAGGATGAGTTATACAGTTTCATTGCCCTCGGCAGGAGAGATCTCCTGTGCTGCTTCTTGAGACAGCGTGGTTGGATCAGTCTCTGACTCAGGGAGCTCCTCAGCCTTCTGTCACGTCATGGAGGGGGTGGGAGGGGTTGTTCATGATGGCCAGCAGTTTGGCCAGCTGTCTCTTCTCCACCACCTCCTCCAGTATGACCAGCTTAGAGCCAATTACATTGCAACACTGTTCTATTAGTTTATTCACTGTGTTGGTGTCCTTGGCTTTGATGTCACTGCCCCAGGACACCACCGCAAAGAAGATGGCACTCGCAACAACTGACTGATAAAAAGTGTGTAACATCTTCTGGCAGACGTTTTAAGACCTGAGTCCTTTAGGGGAGCACAGCCTGTCCTGTAGATGGCCTCAGTGTTTGTTGGACTCCTCCAGCTGGTCATTCAGATGGACTCCCAGGCACTTGTAGGTCTTAACAATCTCCACATTACTGCCACTGATGCAAACTGGAGCAGGTGGGCCCTTGTTCCTTCTAAAGTCCACTACAATCTGGATGGTTTTGGTCACATTTAGTTGTATTTGGTTTTTCCTTGACCACTTCACGAAGAGGTCCACTAGGCCCCGATACTCCCTTCTGTTGTGAGCGATAGCGAGCGGTGAGCGGGAGCAAAAAATCTTAGGTGGCGCTGTAAGCGGATTTTTTAACAGTCTGGAGCGGAACTGGAGCAGCAACGCTCAACTCCGCTCCAGTGCTGCTCACATCATGTCCAGACCTGCCTGTGTGTGTGGCTTGTCTGCATGAGTGCGCGCAACATGGTGGTTTTTGTTTTTTCTAAATTACGATTAGATTTAAAGGCTGTGACCTCAAATACAAATGTCGGGTTTATGAGGCTATATGAGGAAAAAGACAGACTGGGAGGAGTGATGCACCCCACGGCTGCTTGCAAGATGTGGTGGAGTTTTCTTCCTTACTTTCTTTCTTTCTTTCTTTTTTGTGAGCGGAGTGAAATCTGTGTTGAGCGGAGAGCCGGATGGAGCGCAGCGGTGTGGAGAGGTGTTGCACACGTTATGGACAGCTCCACGAGCTGTGAGCGGTGATTCGTCCCGCCTGTGCTCCACTCACATGCTCTGGTTCACCCTCCATACATCCCACAATAGCGGCGTCATCTGAGAGTTTCTGACCCCAAAGAGCTTGGCCTTCATAAGCTATGTTGTTAAGAAGCTCAAGGCTATAAATAAGAAGTCGG
The DNA here is from genome assembly GCA_029822935.1 of Naso vlamingii. Classification (NCBI taxonomy): domain Eukaryota; kingdom Metazoa; phylum Chordata; class Actinopteri; order Acanthuriformes; family Acanthuridae; genus Naso; species Naso vlamingii. The sequence goes on along the minus strand of JAPQLA010208421.1, from coordinate 9,609 downwards.
TGTGGATGCTGCAGAAAAGACTGTGTGAGTGACCATTACTAGGGATAAAAAAGTTTGCAATGAAAAGCCAAATGTCAACCCACAGTCCAGTACTTAACAAGATTATCTTTTAAGTCTGTTATTCTTACTGTTCATTTTTCAGATTTTATAAATTTTCTCAACATCGAACGAGACCCCAGTGTCACAAACATTCTTCTCACAGTTTGTTTTTTGGCAAATACAATGAAAAATAATCACTCTATTTAATGTAACTTTCTTACCCAATCAGCTTTAAAGGGAAGCCAGACACAAAACTCTCACTCAGACGGTAAAATATGTGGCGTTGTTGAATCAGCTTGCAATGCTGCTGGCACATAAATACTTCTGAGCAGTAGCATTGTCAGTTAACAGGAGCAATAGCTGAAATTTGAAAAGTCGGGTGAATGCAGGGGTGGTGAGTGGGATGTTTCAATGTGCTCGGCATTTTTGACCGTTGGCTGTTAGCAGTTAGCTGCAATAACTTTGTTCCAGAGAGCTTTGCTAAAGAGGCGCATTTAATGACAATATGTTTCATCCTGAGACTAAAGTGTGAGCTCCATCTGTCAGACGTCCTTGAACATACTGCAGTCAATTTTCTTTTGTTCCTGCTCTAATACTATATAACACTAATGCAACTTAAGAACAAATGTTGGCTATGATTGATTACCTTTCGCAAGTGATGGATGCCTCTGTCAGCAAAATGGTGTTCATAGTGTGCTGGATGAATGACCAGAGCTCACTGCATTAGGCATGAAAAATGAAAGACAGAAGTTAACTGTCCAATTAAGCCAATCAATAGTTACTTTTGATCATTGCAGTTTCTAAGGCAGGTTATTTAAATTTTATCCACTGATTTATGAATGAATAAATGAATGAATGAATGAATGAATGGAATCTTTATTGCCCGGAGTGGATTTTTCTTTGCACAACTGGGCTTCAAAAATGTCAGTAAACACAAACAGCAGCCGCCACAGCAGCACACAACACATAATCATCTTAAAAACGACATGAAAAACGTCATGAGTGAAGTGCAGACATCAAGTGCGAGCTAAAAATGCCAATTTCAGACTATGGATCAGAGCTTCTTAAGCAGCTGAATGTTCTGTGGGACGAAGGACAGTTTAGTCTTAACAATTCAGCGCGACAATGTGATGCAATGAAGCTCCAGAGCGTAGCGAGTAGAGATGGGTTGAGATGTTTAGTAAAACTGTTGTTACCTTGGCAAAGAATGGTGAATTGTGGATTGTGACTTTGAATATCTCTTAAGAGTATGGAGTCTTAGTAGTTCAAATGTAAATGAGATTTCATATTCCCATTTGCTCAAACTGAAAGAAAACTTACACGTCCCAGAACAACCATAATGCACTGCCGGGCAGCAGCAGCCTCTTCTAACTCCAAACGCCTCGAGTCCTCCGCACTGAATTCAGGCTCAAATAGGGAGCTGCGTATGTCGTCTATGTCGGATTCCACGACACATTCCATTACTGCAGAGTCAAAATCTTCCTCTTCCACGCAGACATGATCAGCTTCTTCTGCCGTGGTCTTGTTTGTATCTAAGTAACATTAGTGTTAGGGCAGTGAGGAAGGTGATGCGCAGTGAGCAAGATGGCCGACATTTGTTGTGTTCCGAGCAGAGAAGCGCCGCCCCTTTCTTAATGAGGAAGTATCTAGCTGTAGTCTTGCAAGTAGATAGGGCCGATATGGATAGGGTTTGACGTCAAAGGCGTCGAAGTGCAAGTGGATTTCCAAAGAACAACCCAGGAAGAGAGACAAAGGAGGGATTTTTGATTTTTTGGTCTTATATGCTCCTAGTTCATAGCAGATTGACCTCCAAATAGGGTCTGACATCCAAAAACATTCACTTACGCGTTAACCTCCAAGTTCAACTTTAAGTCAAGTCAATTTCAAGTCAGTTTTATTTATATAGCGCCATATCACAACAAATGTTATCTCATGACACTTTACAAATAGAGCGGGTCTAGACCAGACTCTGTGTATTTACAGAGACCCAACAGAACCTCCAGGAGCAAGCACTTTTGCTTTTTGAGAGAAATTTGTCTTTTATGTTTTTTGGTCTCATGTTGGCACCCCCTTGTTCTGCATTAACCTAAAGGGACACTGTCCACTTTTTCCACGCAACAGTGGAGAGCTTATCATGGTACGGCTAATCAAACCTTACACACAGATTGTCAGCGTTATATCCAGGAGCTTAAAAAAAATTGAAATTTGCCCCAATTCAAGTATTTTTCTTAAGCATTCTCTCTCACCCAAAACATAAGCAAACACTTTCACACACAAGCATGAACGTGTAAAACCAAAAGTGTAGTAACAAAATGGGAAGTGGTGTACATCTATCAAATCAAATCAAATCAAATCAAATCAAATTTACCCATAAAGCACATTTAAAAACAACCAAAGCTGACCAAAGTGCTGTACAATAAAGCAACATAAAAAGAACAAAGGCAAAACAAATAAACAGATAGCATATAGCATACAGTCGCTATCACATTCATGTTAAAATAGATTCCACGTTGTCGGCTGTTACACAACACACGCAACGAAAAGCCGGAGACTTCTGTTCAGTTGAACTCTCAGCTGCGAGCTCAGAGGGGCTCCGAGCTGGGACAGCGCTGCGTACCGGGTTTGTGCAGACCCGAGATCTTCAGCTCAGGACGGATAGAAGCTCCAACTGGGGGAGCGAGTGGAGTTTTTTGTGCAACCTGAGACTCTCAGCTCTGAGCTGGAGGGACTCAGCCTATGTGTTTGGTTTTCTCACAGGGCAGGTGCAGTAAACGAGCCTTTGCTCCACTACGCACTTTTTTGTTTTGTTTTGTTTTATTTTTTCTTTTTATGCCCTTAACTTCTTCCACATAATTCAGCATTTTTAAACCATTCAAACACCAACAGATTAAAAAAAAAAAACAAGATATTCCTGCTTCTACTTTTCTCATTCATGCCATTTAAAATTTCCAAAATGTTTCAGGTTTTTTGGGAATTTTGGCCCATTTATTTCTTATGAGGGGAACCTTCAAAGATTAAAAAAAAAATAAAAATAAAATAAAATAAATCACAGTTATTCAGGTCTAAGCTGTTCAGCTGTACTTCCACCTAAAAACTCCATTCAAACTTAAAAACATTCACAAGACTTTGAACCATAAAAGATTGTTTTGCTTTTACCGTTTTTGAGATATCACAGTTTCAGGTTTATCCTTTTTTCCTCGTCTCCAGGTTTTGTGATGGGTGTGTGTACTGTGAAATGTTCAGCACTGTAGAGTGACTCACATGATTGCTAGAGCATAGAAGGGGTAGAACATAGTCCAAAAATGTCAGAAACAACCTGCTGGCAATCACACAACTTTGGCCCCACATACAAAAAATACGTCAAAACGTAGGAAATTTTGTGAGTATCCTTCTGATGTTGGTTTGAAAGCAGCCAGATTTGTACTTTAGGCTAAAAGAGGCTCTGAACAACAAGAGGCCAACAAATTCTCCCATAAGCAGTAATTATGTCTCACACTTCACAAAAGCAGATGGGATCACTTTTTGTCTCTCGCTCTTGCTGCCATATTTTGTAAGTAATCCGCATGTGTTCTATGACTTTGTCAGCAGGTCCTTGGGATGCTAAAAGTCTGAAAGTTTCGTCGATGCGACTCACAGTTTTGCCGTAACACCCAGTTGTTGGAGGTGTGTGATCAGGGCGATTTCTCTGTCTGTGAGAGGTAGATCCAATATTAAGGTGTCAGTTAACCACAGCTGATGTTGACTAGCGAATTAAACACACACACACACACACACACACACACACACACACATGCAGTCGATTCCCTTAACATTGCAGAGTGCACACTATTACTATCCTGCATACTTATTATTATTGGGTAAGGGTTAAGGTTAGATACACAGCAATTACCCGCAACAACACAGCCTTGAAACCTTAAGACTTTCCAGCCTCACACTCCTTTCATTCATTAAACTGTTTCATTTCTATATTTTTATCATCTTTCTGCTGCGTCTCCATGTTGAGTCACGCAACGAAGTCACACTTCCAGCCAGTAGTCAGTTATTAATGTGTTCACAGTTTTCAGTCCTTATCATCTCATTCTAACCAGCCAGCCAGAAACCCAACGCAAGACTTCTGTTTTTGATCTAACATACATAGCAGGTGTTTTATTCAGCTGCAAAATGCCGTTCTTAATTAGATCGTAGCACTTTTGTATCTGTTCTCTTCCCCTCAGCTAATTCACAATGTTAGGCCAGTCAGTATTTATTTTTTTAATGAAACCATCCCATGTCTTTCTTACCTTATGTCATTCAACTTTTGAAGTCAACCATTACCGTCTGGATTCAGCTCTTTAACAAACATTCAAAAAGTCAGCTTTGCAATTCAGTGTCAGTTTGTCAGCTTTAGCATTCGCATGCAATTTCATCTGACATCGCCTTTCTAGATAACATGAAACATTTCCATAAAATAAATAATCTTTTTTTCTTTTTTTTGTTGAGGTGGTGAATCAGTAAATGAGATGATAGAGAGGTTGATTTGCGATTCCCAAGTCAGTAGAAAGAGTCTTGTGTTTGGAACGATTGACTCAAAAGTCGCTCATCACCGCCCACAATAATTGAAAAGGGTGGTTGCCAGGCCATAATGTTAATATTAACATTAATAAAATTTACAGGCTACCACATTAGCACTATGAGCTGTAGAGAGACAAAAATACGTTCCTCACCGCGTGCTGACACGTCATCCATCCCAGAACCTGTAGATGGAACTCTTCTGGTGGATTCATGTTTACAGGTGTCCTGTGAGATGACAAGCCTACTGCTGCTGAACTTGAAAACCGAATGCCATCAAAACACTTACTTCCAATGCAGCTTCCATGTTTCTCAAACTGGGCACTGAAAGGAAAAAAACACAAAAAAAATTTTGCACAAAAATAAAAGTAAGACCATAAATTACTGAGATGTCAATTCCCACATGACTACCAATATCAGGTGACCTCTGTGTTTGCCAGAATATTGTAATTTGCTTTGGAATTTGTACTTTACAAATTACAGACATGGGCCATTTGCTTATTAAAATCACAGACTTCATCTGCAAGTATTACAAATTATGGGAGGTCCCCACGAAATCCTAGTCTCATGCAAATAGGTCTTTACACACACACACAGAGTAAAACACATGCATGGGAATAAAAGGGTTGCATGCGTTCTCTTACCTGATGCCAACTTACTGGTGATGAGATGTGTTGTTCACACTGATTAGATATTTTTAATGTGCACGTGTGAAATTTCGTGCTCGTTCTCAACGCGTTATGTGCTGCCGGTTTGCTCATGTCAACCACTGACAGGCCGACATTCAGGAATCATCTGGTGGTGTTCAGAGCTCGAGAGTTTTAACAGTGAGTTATGGACTGAGCTACCACAACTTATTTTCCATTTCTACACAGAGCATGTGATGAGTGAGCGAGTACGCTGCAAAACTGTTTAAAGGCAGCACTGATGAAAGTGAGCTGAGTTATGAAAAGCATGTGACGATTGAGAAATGACTTTTGCTGATGAGTAATTAGTCATCAAGTCAGGCAGACCGTAGATGGCAAACTGGATGTCATTTTTATGAACAAGGGCAGGAAAGTAAAATTTGATGAGGCGTTGCAGCCAAAAGCTACAATATTTTAACTTTTTGCCGTCCTCCTCGATGAAGTTTACAACGGGATGTTACGTAGCCCCTCAAGTGTCTCATGCAAGGAGAAAACAGTTATAGTTATATGACCAGAGCCTGAAAACCCAGAGGTCACAGGAAAAGCTGATATATGGCAGGCAACCAGCACGGAGCTGAGTACCCTTCAAACCATTACATTTTGGAAGAAATTTAAAATTTATTGAAGTTTGCAAAAGAATATAAAAAAAAACTCTTTTGTAATTTTACAGCTACATGCATAGTGGAATAATTATATCAATAAATAGATGCCAAATAATTTGATTTATATAATTATTCCATCGTCAACTGTTTTTTTTGCCGCACTGCCATTTCATCAGACTGATTGTTTTTTTTTCTGTGTCGTCCAGTAGGTGTCACTGTTTGCCTGAATCCGTGAATAAAGAATAACGTGAAATGATTAATTGATAAAATTTGTCGGTACTTTGCTTTGTTATAGTCAATGTTGGAGAGTAACCAGCAACATGTAACGAAATTATGTAATTTAATTACAAAATAAATGTAATTGTAATCAAGTACATTTTCTAAGAAAGAATGTGGAATTAAATTACATTTAATTATGAAAATGTAAATGATTGCAATATGAATATTTTCTGTAGACAGCTTAGGCTATCTGTTGAATAATATTCATTTTGTTGCTTTGCATGTTTTGATGCACACAATGCCTTCTTTTGTCATTTCCATTCAATGCCGTTTAGTGAAGTGTGATTGTGATGCTTGCCTGAATTTGCAGGGCCTAATGTCTGCCATGAACACTGCCTGGTTTGAACATTTGAAAATTGTTAACAGTTGAAAAGATTCATTAGAAATTGAGAAAAGTAATCAAATGTAATACATAACTTTGATAAAGTAAAATTGAAATAGTCACATTACGTATTACAATTTAAATAGGGTAATCTGTAACCTATTACATTTCCAAAGTAACCTTTCCAACCGCGGTTATAATGATGACATAGATGTAGCGTCACTGAAAGTGACATAGCGTCAAATGTCACAGAGAGTATGAGTTCTGTGGGATCAGCGGTGAAGGGAAGGATGATCCATGCAGCAAAACCTACTGTTTAGTTTTTCAGGCTTGCAAACTGTAAATGTGCAAGCCTGACTGTTATTCTGTTACTTTATAGAAGAGTAGAGAAGCTGCTGAGTGGTTGAGATCTGAGAACAACATCACTAAAGTCTTGTGGGAGAACAGTTCAAAACGATGTATGAAGACATTTTAAAAAATTAAAGCTCACTGGCTTTCAGTGGTTGAATTGGTATCACTGATTACATTGTTTGTGTTCATTCTTCATGTTTGTGATCAAAGCAGTCGTTCCTTTGCGAGTTTGAGATCCAGCCTGAGTCTTATCACTATGTTTGAAGCATCTACATCTGTTTTATCAAAGAGGATGTTGGACTTTCGGTACAGATAACACAATCGCTGAAGTTTGCATTTGTGAAGGGCACCATGTGATGCTTTGTGCCAAGGTGAGACCAACACATCAGGCAAATAAACACCCTTCACACTGATATTAACGTGTCTGTTCTGCTGTGAGATGGTTATCTAAATGCTGATAGTGAAGGAAGCTCAGGTCCTGCACCCTTAAGTGTAAAATCCATCCTCTGGGCACCCCCACCCCCACCACAGCCCATAACTGATGTTGTTGTGCCCAGGGGGATTCGCAGCCTTGACTGACTCGATCTGATTAGAGGCTTGTTAGGGGTGGAGGGTTAGGACAGCCTGTCAAAAGCCACTGTGTCAGCCTTGAGGAGATAAAGTGATGCCTCCTGGACCTCCAGCACTCTGCGCTCATGATGCAATCAGCAGCCCTGCTGACACCCATCACTCACTGACAAGATAACCTGTGTGTGTGAGGTTGGCTGTGTGTTTAGGCGTAAAATGATGCATAATTTTAGCAATGCACAGGGCATTATATTACATTATGTCAATTAAATATTATCATAAAGAAACAGTCCAACATCTTTTTTGTGTCTTTGCTGTAGAGTCACATCAGATGGGAGGAACGAAAGAAAAGTGACGTGGGCAGGCAGTCCAGCGGTCTGTGTGTGAGTTCTCACTGTATAACCATCTGTGTGGATACTGTATAGAGCCTCACAAGGCTATTTTCACATCGTGAGGAGGTTCTTTTTTAAATCAGTCATCATCAAAAACCTGCTACAAGTTCTTGGTTTGTGTGGCGTAATACGGTGTATCAGCTTTTCATCCATCTTTTTAAGGAAAATTGCAACTTTTGAGAGTTGTGAACCAAAGGTAAAGAAAAATATTGTAGTTAACTGTTTTAGATGTTTTGTTTTGTTTTGTTTTAGCAATCTATTTGGTCCTCTAACACATTAAAGAAACCTATAATATCTTTTTTTCTATTTCAATATAAAAAAAACATTTGAAAAAATTGTAATAGTTTTAAGGTTGTTTTCTCTCATTCTTTCTAACCAAATAAGAATAGTTTGTTTCATGTTTGAATTTGCCATATTAAAACTTTGTGATTGTCTGGCTTCAGTTACGATTAGCTCTACATACATCATACATGTTAGGGTGTTTTTTTTTAACACTATCCTTTTTTAGTTCAGTTAAATTACCTGCTTCATTAGTTTTTTGTTTGGGCGGGTGTGAACACATTAATCAAACTCAGGTGCGCACCAAAACGTCCGCGCTGAGTTTGAGGAGGTGGTCTCGGGCTCCTCTCAGACAAACTCTGGTACGGTTGGTTTGTGGTATAAACATGATCTGACCTCCACCGCCCCAACTGCAGAAGAGTTTTGCATTTTTGGACTGAACCAGCTGCGCTGTGCATGATGGACTGAGAACAACTTTGTAAAGAAACAGCTTATGCCATGACACAAACATAAATCGAGGGTTGACCTGGAGCAGTGACGAATGTGTTGCCTTTTTGAGGCAAATGACCATAGGCCGGCCCAACAGCAAGAAAAAATGCCTTCAAATCATTAAGTGTTCAACATGTTTAGCAAACAGCTGAAGGAGAGGAGATCTGACCAACGTGATCAACAGAGTGGCTTTTGTTGACGCATTTTGGTTTGCTTAAAATTTTGCCCTAACCCTAACTCTAACCTAACTCTAACCCTGTGTGAAACCAAACTGAATCAATTTTCAGGAGAAATAGTGTAAACATCTCCTGCTGTAGTGTACAATAAAAAAGAAGCATTATTAAGACACAGGGTTAAACAAAATGAATAGCAAACCAAAGTAAAAATACAAATGAGTCACAACTCATCCACTGATTCAAACCAAATAAACAGAACTACAGGAATGTGAACACCCTCTTAGTCAAGTCAACTCAGCTCTGTTTATATAGCATCAAATCACAACAAAGTTGTCTCAAGACACTTTACATATAGAGTAGGTAGACCACACTCATAATTAAAATACATTAAGCTTTTTGGACCCAACAATTTAAAGCAATTCCCCCATGAGCAAGGACTGGGCGACAGTGACAAGGAAAAACTTCCTTTGAACAGGCAGAAACCTCGGAACAGATCCAGACTCATGGTGGGCAGTGATCTGACAGCACCCGATGGGTTATATAAATATAATATATATATATTATATTTATTTAACAGTAATGCTTGCTAATAATAATAATAATAATAATAATAATAATAATAATAATAATAATAATAATAGAATTGATTTTAAAATAATAATAATGATAATAATGATGATTATTAAAATTCCTTGTATCATCATCAAATTTCCTATATCTTCTTAACATACTCGTTGGGTAAAGTGATTCTGATAATAATAATAATATTATTATTATTAGATGATGATAATGATAAAACACTAAGTAAATAAAAAGCCATAGTGGGTTTTGCGGCTGCGATCAGCGATCCGTATGCGGCCACAGTCCATGAAAATCTGC
>JAPQLA010208331.1:0-18441 GCA_029822935.1 Naso vlamingii | reverse complement strand
AATACAGACATACAGATTTTTTTACACACACACAAATCTGATTACGCACACACAGATCTGAACACGCACACACAGATGTGATTACACACACAAATGATAAAGCACACACACACAGATCTATTGCTACAATAGTACTCCCATACAATACACACAAAGAAGAAGCAAAAGCAACTAGTTCTTTTTTTCAAGCTAACGCAATGGATGAAGCAGTGGCAGGAGAGGAACACGTTTTTAAATGTAAGTATTAAACCGACAAACTACAATTTTCTGGCTCCTTCTTTACGTGCATGTATGTTAACTGCCGTGTCATGGTTGCTAGGCAACAACAGCTGTGCATCAGGAAAAACCTGGGAATGCTCTCATGCAGCCAATCACATTGCAGCCCACTTCCTTGTTTGGGCAGGGATGCTTTCACATCTCATGCGAACCATGCCCAAATACACATGAACTGTGCCCCAGACCACCTTTCAAGCAGACTCTGGCACGGTTTGTGAAACACACCTGAACACGGAACGCTTGTGTTCTCACTAATCAAATAAATTTGACTTTGGGGTCAAGGGTCTCTAATGTGAAATCACCCTAAAACTCCCTCAGAACTGAGATCTGCTCCTTTCTTTTCTTCAGCATTTGTTAAAACAGTCTTATGAAGATGGCGTCTACTCAGTGTTTTGCTAGCAATTCCTGCCTTTGCCTTCCTTGCCAGGCCGGCTACATTGTGGTTTTTCAATCTCCACGCCCACTGTAGGGTGTACTACAGCCTCAACGCTGTGCTAGCGCTCACTCCCTGGGTCGCATATGACTACTGTACACGTCTGCCCGAGAGGCAGAAGCAGCAGCAAGTGGACGCTTCGATCTTTTTGATCCAGTGGGGGGAGTCACAATGCAGTGCAAGTGTCACCTTAGTCTATTCCCTTCATTTTGGCAGGGACACTGGTGGAAAGAAGCAGGCAGTTCTGTACCCACTCCTTCTCATCTGTCACCTGCTGGACCTCTGGCGGACTAGCAGGGCTAGCTTCAATGACCAGCAGACATTATTCCGAAAGCGACAGAACAAAATCATGCCAGCAGAGCTATCTGCTTTTGTCCCAAGCACCATGTTGGAAGTTTTTTCCCTTCGCAAGAGCAGGACAGCTTATTGGGCAGTCGCCTTTTCCCGCCTTTGGCCCTTTCTTACCGATGCAGCAGTGGAGTCCAGGGGGCTAAAGTAATGTGGCTCACCTCAAGGTTTTTACTGAAGTTGAGGGAGATGCTGAAAATGACACTACCTGCATTCCTCCAATTTTTCCGTTGCTGTTCAGTCCGGTGCACTTCACCCTAAGCTAGCAACCGAGATAGGCATGTAACGGGGGCTGTCCTGACTCTCTCCACAGCTGCTGTGATGGCACAAGCTCGCACCATGGCATGGATGACCATGCTGCTGCATAAGATCTGACTCCTTTCAGCGTCTAGAGCCAAACAGCTGTATGGGCTCCTCGGGCAGCTCCTTCAGAAGCTGATCATCAAGTTAAAAATGAGAGGCAGACAGTGAAAGAGATACTGTTTCTAAAGCAGAGCTCTGTTGCATCCTTAGGGCCTCGACACATGATCAGCAGTAAAACTGCTGTGCGCTGGCTGCCCCACTGTTTTTCTATGGAGAGAGCGACAGCGCCTGACTAAGTGGCATCGTTACCCTTGGTGTTGTGCACCACTCGGATTTCCCCCCGACCACTGCAATCGAAGTTTAAATTATTTGAACTCTGACCTAGTTTGCCGCTGATCTTTCAAAACACAACCAATGAGATATCAACTGTGGGTGACCAGAGACGATCTGGAAGTGACACGTACATGCAGAAGAGGGAGAGAAAGATGGAAGAAACATTCATAGATCTCTGACCAAGTTTAACTCTTCGTTTTCGAAGCGACATAACAATGTTTCATGCACACAAACTTGTTATGGTTGATTTTTTCACCACTGTGTGATTAGTATGACAAACAAACTTAAATACATAGCAAACAAACTCTTTTTCCTTCTCACCCTTTTTTCTACTTCCTGGAGTGACAACTGGCATGGCTGTTGCCTAGCAACAAGTCACTGCATCTCATTTAGTCCTTCCTTCAGCAGCCTCCTCTTCCTCAGCCTCCTCCAGCGGCTGCCACCACTCAGCTACTCAGCACAGCCCCTCCGCCAAGAGCAGACGGCTTGGAACGTAGAGAACCTGCCCTTTGAGTGCAACAGCAACGGCAAAGGTCGTCTCCACCTTTTCTCCCATCCATGGCGTTATGAGTGTTAAGATTTTTTTGTTGACATGCAGTCTCATGGTTGTGGCTCCCAAGGCACTGCTCCAGAAGGCTGGAGATCTGCTCGTCACTGTGCATGGTTCCTCCATCTCACCATGCCCTGAGGTCTTCTACCAGGGTATGAACCTAGACTCCACCCTATTTCAGATCAAATCAGTCACCAAATTTGTTTTTTATGAAACAAACAGAGCCGGAGGTCCATCGCTGTCACTCACTTTTTTAAACATTGTTGGTGCAAGCTCGAGAGAGCAAAGGTGGTTCTGTTTACTTCTCAAGAAACCCACAGTGCGCTTTGTGGTTCTCCACTGGGAGTCGTCCCATTCCCTCACCCGAAATTTTCCTTACCCTTTCCCTCATTTACCTTGATACCACACCTCTTAGTGTATGAACAGAATGACTGCTAAAACGCCTCCCGAATCCACACTGTCTATATACTTGTGGGAATGTTCTCGGGAAGATGTCTAACAAAATGGCATCTGGTTATTGGCTGTGTGAAGCCATCACACAGGCATATGTCGCTGCTGGTAGAGGACTGGTATTAAATGCCCAGTCCACCTGAGCGCTGTCTTCCCCCACAGCCTTCTGGAGAGGGATGACAGTGGAAGACATTTGAACAGCAGCATCATGATTGATGCCCAATCAAGACTCTCTGGTAAGAGTTGCTTTCCTGTGTTAATATGGATTTAAAAATTTCCCAAACACGCAAAATAATTTAAATAATTTCAAACATGTGATTAAGAATGAGATTAATCATGATTCAGAAAATTAATCGTTTGTGTGACGATTTTCAAGTTACACAACAACAAGCTAGAAAAAGCTGATACTCTGTGATCTTGTGATTGATGTCCATGCTAACAATAAAAATAGGACACAATGTGTTCCACACATTACACCACACGGTCCATCCCTTGCTGTGTGGTGGCGGCTTGAGTGCCTCAGTGACCCGGAGAGCTATGCCAGCGGGTGCACCAGCACCTGGCAGGGTCACCCAGGCTGGACAGGTCAAAGGGTAGAGGTGAGACAAATTGGAAAATCTCACCTCTCAGATTAAATGGGTTTGTGTAGGGCCAACAACCCTACGTAGAAAAAGGAAGCATTACTGAAGCATCAACAGCAACTCGAAATCAACACAATCTGGGAGAAGAAGGGCCCCCACACTGGAGGCGTATGACGCAGGGCAGTGAAAGCCAAAGGGAAGACCAGCTCCCCTTCTAACCCCTAGAAAAACCATCAAGATTGCCACATGGAACATCAGGACAATGTATGAAATGGGGAAGACAGTCCAGGTAGCACAAGAGATGAGGAACTACAACATATCTCTCGTGGGACTGTGTGGGGAGATGGTGCTCTACTCCGGTCACACAAAAGAAGGTGCCCCACACACAGAAGGTGTGGCCCTGATGCTGGCACCGGAAGCACAGTGCTCTCTCATTGGCTGGGAACCGGTAAACTCACAGATCATCACCGCCAAGTTTGCCACTGAGAAGGAGAACATCATACTAAACATCATTCAATGCTACGCTCCGACAAATGATGCGGGAGAGGAAAAAAAGACGATTTCTATGACCAACTACAGTCAGTGCTGAACAGACAGAAAGCAAAAGACATCATGATTCTCATTGGTGACTTTAATGCCAAAATAGGAGCCAACAACACAGGCTACGAAGATATCATGGGCATTCATGGACTGGGACAGATGAATGAGAATGGAGAAAGGTTTGCAGACCTGTGCTCCCTCAAACAGCTGGTAATTGGAGGCAGCATCTTCGTCATAAACAGATCCACAAGGCCACATGGATATCCCCAGATCACATCACTGAGAATCAAATAGGCCATATATGCATCAGCTAAAAGTTCAGAAGATCATGGCAAGATGTGTGAGTGAAGTGAGGAGCAGACATAGCATCAGACCACCATCTCTTACAGATGACCATAAAACTACACTGAAGAAACACTCCGCAACCACCAGCACAAGAACAAAATATGAAGTTGGACTTCTCAAAAACGAGGAAGTAGAGAAACACTTTCAGATTAGCCTCTCTCATAGGTACCAGCAACCCCAAGAACAGCATGGAGATGACAACTTGGACACAGAGACTCGATGGCAACACTCTAAGAAGATGAAAGGGAAAAGAGAAGCTGAATTCGAGCAAAACAAGAACAGCTAAAGCAAGGGCACAAGAAGAGTACACCCAAGTCAATAAAGAGGTGAAGAGAAGCATGAGGAAGGACAAAAGGGACCACATTGAAAACCTAGCCTAGCTAAACAAGCAGAAACAGTGGCAGGGCAAGGAACTTAAAAGACCTCTATATGATCACCAAGAAGCTAGCTGACAAACAGATATACCACCAGCAGAGACAGCACTCCCAATAAACTGCAATAAACCCAGCAAAGCGGAGATCAGGAAGGCCATCGTGTCAGTGAAGGAGGGCAAAGCTGCAGGGCCAAATGGAATACCAACAGAAGCACTAAAGGCTGACTTGCAGACTGCAGTTGACATGCTCCACAATCTCTTCACCATGGTCTGGGATGAAGAGAGAATTCCAGAGGAGTGGAGAGAAGGAGTCATTGTTAAATTACCAAAGAAGGGAGACCTTCAGCTACAGAGGAATCAAGCTTCCTCCGTACCAGGCAAAGTCCTCAACAGAATCATACTAGAGAGAATAAATACAGCAGTGGATCCCAAGCTTCGAGACCAGCAGGCAGGCTTCCGTAGCAATAGACCCTGTATGGACCAGATCGCCACCCTGCGCATCATTGTAGAACAATCAATAGAATGGAACTCTCCCCTATACATAAACTTCATAGATTATGAAAAAGCACTTGATAGATTGGATAGAGATACACTGTGGAAACTACTGAGGCATTATGGCATCCAAGAGAAGATAATCACCATCATCCAAAACACCTACCAAGGAACGTCATGCAAGGTTTTACACGCTGGCCAGTTTTTTGAAAGTTTTGAGGTCAAGACTGAAGTTCGGCAGGGATGTCTCCTATCACCCTATCCTATCCACACAACTTGATGACCTTGACCTTGCCGACGACCTGGCTCTCCTGTCAAATAATCGCAAACAGATGCAAGAAAAGACAGCCAAGATGGCAACAACAGCCCTTGGCATTGGGTGAAGGATCAACACCAAAAAGACCAACATAATGAGGATCAACACCTCTAACTACAACCCAGTCACAATAGATGGCGAAGCCTTACAGGAAGTCAACTCCCTTACTTTCTTCGGCAGCATCATCAGGAAACAGGGTGGCACAGACAGTGACGTCATGGCCAGAGTAGGTAAAGCCAGGGCAGCCTTCATTATGCTGAAAAACATCTGGGCCTCCAAACAAATAGCAATTACAACTACAGTGTGGATCTTCAACTCCAATGTGAAATCCATCCTTCTCTACGGATCAGAGACTTGGAGAATAACGAAAAGGTTGTTACGGAAGATTCGAATCTTCATAAACAACTGTCTGAAGTGTATTTTCTGGATCAGGTGCCCAAACAAAATCAGAAATGAGGAGCTGTAGCAGACAGGGAGACAGGAGCCGGTAGAGAAGCAAATCCTGAGGCGAAAGTGGGGATGGATTGGCCACACCTTGAGGAAGCCAGCAACTCGAACAACATGGCAGGCCCTGACTTTGAACCCCAAGGGGCAGCAGAAGAGGGGACGGTCCAAAAACAGCTGGAGGCGAGACACTGAGACAGAACTCAAGAGACAGGGAATCAGCTGGGTGGAGGCAGAAATGACAGCCCAAAACCACGTTCGATGGAGAAGTGTCATTGATGGCCTATGCTCCACTGGGAGCGATGGGCCTAAGTAAGTAAGTAAGTAAGTAAGTACACAATGTGCTCAACCCACAACAAGAACATAAAAACTGGGTGCTGAATCCTTCACAAGTGCAATTAATGAAAAAGAAGCCAAGGACAGCACTCTGAGTTTAACTGATTTAATAGTTATATTTCTACTCAGATGTTTCGGGCCAGATGCAGGCCTCAACAGTGTGACAATTTTACTTGTATTTGCGACTAAAAATAGATGTGTGCGAATTGTAAATAGTACTTGGGAGCACATATGCGAGTAAATTATTCAGCCCAATCAGCTACTACTTTTGTCACATAACAACAATGACGATAACAGCGTCACAATGCTGGACCAGTGATGTCCAGTTCACCACAATACCAGAAGAACCAGCAATGTCGATAAAAGAAGTCACATGATCCACTCAGTGGCAGAAGAACTCTCAGGGCGCCACAAAACAGGTCACAGACAGAAAGTGACGCTGAGCTGAGAGAAGTCATGAAACCGTTATTATTTTAAAGGACCACCTGAAGTTTCACATGAAATGTCTGTAGCCGAGGAGGAAATAGAGGAAATGGACAAGGATGGAGACAAAGCATCATCAGCAGAAGGAGCAAGTGGCGGTCAAAGTTCCTCCTCCACCGCCGGTAAAGCTAATGTTAGAAGATGTTAGACATACGAGTTAAACGTGCAGCGACAGAAAGCTTTTCCCTGGCTAGTTTTCAAGGAGAACCTAATGTTCTCTAAATACTACAGAGAACAACAGCAAGCAAGTAACTCTGCGTTTGTCAAAGGGAACCCGAATGTTAAATGAGACACTGTCGTTGAACATAGTAAATCCTGTATGCATGCTTTGTGTAGGGATGCATACATGGGAGCGGAGAACAAGGGCTCAGGAATGATGCCCGTGCTGCTCACAGAGGAGGAAAAAGAAGACAGTTGAGTATGAAGGAAAGCCTGTCTGAGAAGCAGAGAGCAGCACATTATCTGGCCGTGTTGATTGACGGAGACAGTCACTTCTCAAACACTGACTGTGAAATTGTATGTGTGCGGCTCCTGGAGAGTGGGAAGCCTGAAAACTTTCTGGTTGGACAACAGACCCTTCAACATTCGCGCACACATGATATGAAAGTAGTTTGTGTTTTTAAGCCTAATTTAGTTTTAGTTTAACATTTTAAAATTACAGATAGGATTTTTATTTAGAGAACTGAGTGTCAATTTATTTTTAGGTAAGTATAAACTTTACATTTTCCTTAAAGGCTGAATATAGCCATATTCATATGTTTATGCGAGTTAATGTATTGTTTGCAAAGAAATTATATTGGTTAGCAAGTTAAAATCTCCACTTGTTCTTTCATTAAGTAAAAACACACATTAAAAAAAATTTACATTTGCACCCCTAAATTTCTTTATATGCCACTAACTTTTTCAACTTAGGAGCACATGTGCACCTTTGGGAAAAAAGTAAGCGTAAAGCCCTGCAGACGTTGAGGTGCAGCGTGTAATGGCAGTCGTATGATACTACACAGGTGTGCTTAACCCTTAGATGCACAAGTGACTGGATCCTACACTCTTCTATGAGCGGGTCATAAATGACCCACATTAGAATCAAAATGTGTATGTGCCATCTTTGTGATTTTAGTTAGGAATAATCACTTGTATTACATTTAGTATTTTATTTTGGTCCACACAACAAGATTTCATGTTTTAAACATGAAAGAAAGAGAATGATTTGATTGACAAGCAAACCTATCAGTGTAAATCTATAGCTATATAGTAACTATACACGCTCCTGTGGAGACACTCACACGCACGCACACACATACACACACACACACACACACACACACACACACACGAATGTTGTTGAATTATATTTGTTTCATTACATCAAAAACTTTCTGACATAAAAAATGAAGATAATACTTTGTTTTGGCAGAGAATGTTAAGTTAATATGACTCACAATTTAAGAGTTGCAACAACTTTTTCATTTCAGTTTACTGAGATATGTTACATTCTCACAACTTCAGCAAAGTACAGCTAACTTTAATCATGCATGTTCATTTCAAACAAATAATCATTCAGTACAAATTTAGTCAGTTAGGCTCCTTTACTAACTTTTCCCAAGATAATTGGTTTCCTGATTTTTCTTAAGTAAACTCAACTAGTTAGAATTGGCAGTGTAGATTACAGAGTTCCAGTCACATTTAGGTTACTTTACACAAAATGTCTTCATAAAAAACAAACAAACAAACAAACAAACAAATCTCCTCTATCCAGAAAATGTATCCAGTACACTTCCCTGTCTATGCTAATAATTAAAATATTTTTTTACTGGAAGGGTCTGAAACGTGTGTGCTCACAGTGTTTAATTACTGCCTCAGTTGGTGCAGGTTTGTGCATTAACAAAGTTGCCGAGCAATACAGGAAGATGTGGATAATTTATTCATCATTGTGCAATACTACAAACAGCTTAATGACACCATACACTGTTTACACTCAGTGATTCAGTATTGCAGTATTTCACATGCCATCACTTGCTAACTAATGCAATAAACACGATGTTCCCTACTACAGCAATATGTGGAACCCACTGAAAATAGAAATGTGGCCTGTTGGGAGTAATGCATGGGATGTAACAAAGCCCATAACTGACTGATGATTCAGCTGAAAATGAAAATTGATTTTAATGTTCTGCTGCTTAATGGTGTAGTGCAGCCCTTCGTTTTACTGTTGACAGAGACATGTTTAATTTCCTTTATGATGATAATGCAAAACAGGAGATCATAGTCTCAAACAAAAGAAGATGAATGTTCAACTATATTTATTATCATTTTTTACACTGTTTTTATTTTATTTTTAGCACATTTTACAAAAACAAAGGACATTGTAAGACATAAGACAAAATAAATGCCAGTCAAGTAATGATTTTTAAAACCTGGACAAATCGATATCCCTAAATATAGTCGAAGGACTGCTTTCAGTATAAACTCTTCTGCAGAGATGAACAGACAGAAAACTATCACCAGACCCACTTCAGAACTTTTTAGAATAATTGTTTCAGTTTAGTCTCTCCACTCTGATCAACCACACTTCCAGCTGCAGGCGGCTGTTTCCTCTGCCAAAGCTTTACTAAAGCCGCACCCCCTGCCCTGTGCCAAACAAGGTTAGCAATTAGCAAGTGAACATAGTGAAACATTTACCAGCTAATTAGCCCAGAATGTCCCTCAGGACTTGGTGGAGACCAAAACAGAAAGGAGTAAATGTTGATCGAGTGTGCACAAACACAACTTCAGCTGCACCCAGACGCTCATTCGTCCATGTCTCCTTTGTGGTTTTCATTTACAAGTGTTTGCGAACATGTTTACCGTATCAGTTTTATTACATTTTTCTGTGCTGACAGTTTATTTAGCTACCCTGAGGTCACCAACAACTGCTTTAGTGCAGCTTTACTTACATTTCAACCATTGTCATTATTTTACATTGTCCAGTAAACTACATTAATTTTTAATATATGCATTTAGACCATTTTAAATTTGACAATGACACACTGTTCATGTATTTATTATTTTAACAGCAGTTGCATTTCTATTTGTATGCACACTCGAGGATGTGGCTCTGTATGTGTGCATTCTGTGTCGTGCTGACAAGATCAAGTTATTGTCCTGTGTGTCTTTAATGATACATTTAAGGAATAAAAGTGATTCTGATTCAAGGTCAACACTGAGGTTTGACAAAGTTTTACAGTAAGCACAGGAAGCAGGCAGTAACATGACTTCTAAATGTCTGCATTTAAAAATTTATGATTGTGTCATTATGTCCTTTTGACACATCAAGGAAAGTCAAGTCAGTTTATATAAAACCAATCACAACAAAGTTGTCTCAAGACACTTTGCATGTAGAGTGGGTCTACACCGTACTCTATAATCAAATTAATTAATGATTAATTGATTTTACTGATTAATGAATGGAATGACTGGAACCCAACAATTTGAAAGCAGTTCCCAAATGTGCAAGCACTTGGTGACGGTTCATTCATCCTCATCATCTGAAGGGGCTGGAGCCAATCCTATCTGACATTGTGCCAGGGCGGGGTTCACCCTGGCAAAGTCACCCGTTCATCACAGGGATGACTTATAGAGACATGATTTGTCTATTTTTCCAGTCACTTTTGTGTGTTGGGGTATGCCTGCTGTGTTGTCTCTCCTCTATTCTTCTTGACCTCGCCAAGCCTAATAGTTCTTTGTTGTCTCGACCACCAGTCACTCTACCAGCATCCCCACGTCAGATTTATCTCATCACCCAGATCACTCCTTAACTCTGCCTGCCACCATAGGTCAACCAACAGCATTGAGCACCTTGCACAACAAAAGACTGCTTTTCACTTTTTCACTTTTATAAGCCACAGTAGGAGGTGCGGCTGTGACCAGTGGTCCATGCGCGGCCACAGTCCATGGAAATCTGCATGATGACAAAGCAGAAAGACTCCAGTGAAGGAATCAAGTTAGTAACAGGAATTTATGGAACATAAACAAATGAGGAGAGAGATGAAGAAAGAGAGGAGCTCAGTGTGTCATGGAAGTACCCAAGCTAATACAGGAGTAATATGATCTCTCATCCTAGTTCTTGTAAGTACACGTGCCGTAGCATTTTGCATCAGCTGTAGACTCTGTAAAGACTTATTAGGGCAGTCTGATAATAATGAGTTGCAATAGTCCAGCCTGGAAGTAACGACAAATACATGGACAAGTTTTTCTGCATCTTTTTGAGATATGATGTGCCTAATTTTCATGATATTACAGAGGTGAAAAAAGGCAGACCTTGAGATTTGTTTAATATAGCAATTAAAAGACAAATCCTGATCAAAAATAACCCCCCGATTTCTCACTGTGGTGCTAAAGGCTAGTGTAAAGTTTAGCAAACTGATTGGTGTCATCTGGCTTAATAGATCTGTATAACTGGCTATCATCTGCCTAACAGCGAAAGTTAAAGCACCACACAAGTCTATTTGTGACTTCTTACCATCGCACCATCTTCTCCAAATGTTCAAATGTGACCATGTGTTTACTTCAGTAGATGTCAGGCTGCATTTTTAGAGCCCATTCACTGCCATTCATGTTGAAACGGTATAGAAACACTATTGGACACATGAAAGTTGCTAGGTATAGGTAATTCACCCTTCTAAAGAGAACGTCTGCGTTTATCCGGTCAAATACATACTTGATGCACTAGACACAGTTTCTGGGTCCACATGTTTTTCGTTCCTGGTGCCATTATTGGAGTGGAGTTGGCGAAGACAGCCACTAACATAAAGTTCAACAGTGGGAGTATGCCTGGCTTAATAACAATTCCAGCCGAGAAACATTTTTGCATCCTATTGGCTAAAATGTTTCTGGTTGGCTCTTTGGACTGTATAACACGGAAGCGAAAACGACAAAGAAAGTTTTTAAGAATCTGCTTGACTAAGCAACAACATGACAACAGTCTGTGAATATGATGGGGGCTTGGATGAAGTTGGAAATGCTTTATTTATGTACTTGGATGGGAAACTTCCTGAGAAAACTAAGTAGCTGCTGGAAGTGGTCATGATGAGGGTCAGCAGGTGGCGATTGTCACACTGATGTGAGATGGAGACCCTTCAGCTTTGAACAACCCATGTTTTAATGGACGCTCTTCTGTGAATACACCTCTTACGCCATGACATCATACACACTGATGTTCCATATCAAAGATTGTCTAACAGATTATCCACTATGCTATTACTCTCACATACATTACATCCCCCTTCTTAAGATTTTTTTTCACACTGTTAACAAAACAGTCCATTTAAGATTTCTTCTTGTTCTTTATAACCACACTGTCATCCAACAATGCCTGTAAGAATGAACATCTTAAACTCAGTAAAAATGCAATGAACATAAATTTAAAAAAAAAATCTTATCTTCTTGTACTGCATTACAACACAACAGCAGTGATTTTTTTTTACATTACCATATTTGTTTTCTCTTTTACACACTCTTGAACCATAATGTGTGTAACCAGTCTCACATATGTGTATATGCTGTGTATGTCTGGTCTCTGAATCTGACTGAAATTTTGACCCGTCTGCCAGACCTTGTGTAACACAGTTTTGATTGTCCCTGTTCCTCAACAGTGTAACTGTCCTGAGTGACCTCTGTGTTTTGGTGTTCTGTGTCAGTGTTTTGTGTTTCAAAGTCTTTATCTGAGGAAATGTTCTCTGCATCTGTAGGTGCAGGTGGAAACTCTTTTCCACCTGTCTTAAGCAGATGCTTCCTATTTCTCCTGTAGACTCGTCCATCCAGTGTGCAAACAATGAATGACCATGGCTGCTGATGTTGATTCACAACCACAGCTGGCTGCCAAGTTTCTCCTCTCTGCATTCTGACGTGTTCACCTGCTTGAAGATCTGGTAGCAGTCTTGTTTGTCACAGTAGCTTTTTTGCTTCATCTGCTTTTCCTTTTGCATGTCATGTGCCTGAATTTGACCTTCAGGATCAGTAGAGTGGTGGACACTGGCAGTTTTAACTTCAAACGACGTACCATC
The DNA here is from genome assembly GCA_029822935.1 of Naso vlamingii. Lineage (NCBI taxonomy): Eukaryota > Metazoa > Chordata > Actinopteri > Acanthuriformes > Acanthuridae > Naso > Naso vlamingii. The sequence continues at coordinate 5,797 of JAPQLA010208331.1, read as the reverse complement.
AACAGTTGTGCAGGAGAAAACCCTATACCCTCGATAGGCGTGTTGCGGTATTCAAGCAGGATATAAGGATCACCATTTCGTGCCTTTTTGAGCATGTTCTTGACGGTTTGTACAGTTTGCTCTGCTTGTCCATTAGACTGAGCGTGTCCTGGACTGGAAGTTACATGTTGAAATTCCCATTTTTCCATAAACTTTCTGAACTCACTGCTGGCAAATCGTGGCCCATTGTCACTAATGACAATATCTGGAATACCATGTTCTGCCATTGTTGACTTAATGGATGACACCTCGGCTGGTTGTGACGCTTAATTTCTGGATTTCTGGATATTTAGAACAATAATCATCACAAAGTAAAAATTCAGCACCATTGTAGTGAAAAAGATCTGTGCCAATCTTCTCCCACGGTCTGCCTGGTAGTGTGTGTGGAATTAGAGGCTTTCTTGGGTTGCTTTTTTTGTTTTTATTGCAAACAGGACACTGAGACCCCATTTCCTCTGTTAGAGTTGATATGCCTGGCCAGTAAAGAACGTCTCTTGCTCTTTCTTTACATTTCACTATGCCCAGGTGTGAATGAATTTTGTTTAGCATTTCCTGTCTCAAATGGTTTAGTACAATGAGTTTTGCATTTTTGAACAGCAGCCCAGATGCATAATTGATTTCCTCTTTAAATGTCCAGTATTTCTGCATTTCTTCGGAAAAAACCTCTTTCTTTTCTGCTGGCCATCCTTGTATTGTAATGTCTCTTAGCTTTTGCATCTCCGGATCCTCAGCTGTTGCTTTTCTGAACTCTTTTAACTTCTCCTCAGAGATGAGTAGCTGTGGTGTAACCCAGTTGACTTCCAGTTCTTCTCCTAGCAACTCTTCCTCTTGCTCTTTGAGATAAGCATGGCCCAGAAACAGCTTTTCTCCTGGTTTGTAGGTGACTTTGAGAGTGTATTTCTGTAGCCTGAGAAGCATTTTTTGAAGCCTCATGAAAGCTTGGTGGAGTGGATTTTTGAATATGCTCTCAAGTGGTTTATGATCACTTTCAACTGAATTTCTCTACCATATACATATTGGTGGAACTTCTCACACCTGTAAACTATGGCTAGTTATTCCTTCTCAATTTGAGCATATCGACATCGACAGTCTGTTATTGCTTGTGATCTATATGCTACAAGTTTGCCGTCTTGTAGACTAACATCCACAGACAATGTCACTGGTTTATTTGCATTACAGAATTTGAGTGTTGGTGCATTTGTGGCCAACAGCTTCAGTGTGTCAAATGCTTTCCGTTGTCCCTCTTTCCAGTGCCAGATTGGCATCTAATACAGAAAAGTACTTGGCGTTTGGCATGCGTGAGACAACCTCTTCAACTGTGATGAGCAGGTAATGCTCTCTCTTAATTGCCTCTTCACCCGCCATGTGCAGAAACGTAGCACACTGCACTTCCTCTGGTTTGCTAACTATGCCACTCGCAGTGCAAAACAGCTCAAATTTCTGGAGCCATATTTTCCAGTTCTCTGCCAAATTACCTTGTAAGCACAAACTTGACGGTGGCTGTAACTGTGCAGACATCTTTATGTGTCCACGACCGCTTTTTAACTTATTTTTAGCATTTATTCACCAATTTATTCTGATACTATGTCATACTGATGTGAGACGGAGACCCCTTAGCTTCAAACGACCCGTGTTTTAATGAACGTTCTTCTGTGAATACACTTCTTACATTATGACATCATACACACTGAAGTTCCACATCAAAGACTGTCTAACAGATTATCCACTATGCTATTATTCCCACATACGTCACAGTGATCTTCCCTCTCACCTAAAAATCTATCTCGTTGTACACTGTGCTGCAGGAGATGCTATCCTTCCGATGAGACGTTAAACTGAGGTCCTGACTCACTGCAGTCATAAAAGATTCCATGGCACTCGCAAAAAGTCAGGGTTTCCTGGCTAAATTCCCAGTCTCGCTCATTCAATCCGGCCCCCTAATCATCCCCTCACGTAATTGACTAACTTACTCATCTCACGCTCCACCTCGAGTTGGTGTGTGGTGAGCATTCTGGCACAAAATGGCTGCCATGCATCACCCATGGGTGCTACAAACTGGTGGTGGTAAGTGAGATCCCTCCTTCACTGTGGAGCACTTTGAGTATCTTGAGATAGAAAAGTGCTACATAAATACAATCAATTATTATTATTATTATTTTATGGCACAACTGTGGGGGTCTCGGGGAGTCTGACACCCCTTAACTGACAGGTCGGACCCCTCGAAAGCCTCAACTGCAAAATTCTGGAGGGTCTCAAGAAATAGCTTTAAAAAAAATTTTACACTTGAAATTGTTAATAAAAATGTCTCATAAAGGAGTATGTTGTCCAGAATTCAATAATTAATTTAAATAGCAAAACTTTTATTCAAAAAACATGAACACATTTTTGTGGTGTTTCCTTGGTTACCTGATTGTTTCTGGTAACGCCACCTTCCATTGTGTGGCGCTGTTGCAAAAGTTTGCTCTTTCCAATTTCCACCTGACTGCAAAGTAGTGGATTTTTTTTTTAATTCTCCTTCGATATTGGCTCACTTGTTGACTAAGCATGGAAAAGAGAAAACAAAGCTCCTTACAAACCAGTTTTGGATTTACCTGTAAAAAGCTTAACTGTGACAACCAAAATGTAGGTGGGGAAGCTGGTTCTTACTGGTTCATCATCGGACTATTTGTAAGACTTGAAAGAATTTGTAAGAGTAACACTGGAGCACTAGTTAGGGTTGATGCCCTGATAGCCACGGGTATTTTGCTCACTACCAAGGAGGAAGTGTTAATAATGTGGAGGGTGTATTTTGATATTCTTCTTGGATGTGTGTTGCTGTGCTGTGACACTTTTCCTCATCAGCCTCTCTGCTGTTCTCCCCCCTTTACTTTCCTTTACAACTTGTCTTACAGTGTTGACCTTCAGTGTCCCTCAGTCACTAGCGTTACATAAGATGCATAACACTAACACTAGTTAGTATAATGTTAATTAAGGCAAGCGTTAGCTTGAGCTGGCTACCAGTATTTAGTAGTGAAGTAGGAAAACTGGCCAACACTAGCATTTATCTGTATATGGAAAAGCTAGATAGCTACTTACATTAGCCTACAGTGTAGACGAACACCATATCTCATAGATAAAGCTAATTTGGGGAAAAATGGGCAGAGTTTATGGAACCTATGTGACTGACGTGGACGAAGGACGATGACATGTAGGAAGATTGGGATGGTGCTTTAACTGAGTACTTTCTAACAGTGTTGGCCATGGAAAGCATATACAAGGTGAACTGCATTGGCTCAAGCGCTGAGAGTTGTACAACTTCCTCAGATCAAGTCAGTTTTTTTAAATAAAGCACATTTAAAACAACTAATGTTGACCAAAGTGCTGAACAGTAGAATAACATAAAACATGAATTCAGCATAACATGGTGCAAGCAAAGAAGAAACCAAATCAATTGAAAAGAATAATCCTTGACTAACTTTGCTGTGTGTAGTATTGAAAACACAAACATTTTAACATTCCCCTCTGGATGTCATAATGTATTGTCCTGTCAGATAATTGGTTGTCTGACCCTGCTCCATTATAATGGAGAAAACCTCCCTGTCCCTGACAGAACAAGAGATCAGGAGCCTTACTGCTGTTATCTCAATGTTATCTCTGTATTTATACGCAGGATTTCCTCTCAGGAAGAAAATGAATGGTGTATTTCCCAACACGATAAAGAATTTATGAAGAGAATACGTGAATGTAATTGGGGTAGTGGAATGGGATAGTCCTTATGTTCTAAAGCCTTAGTGCTGGAATGTTTTCTCTGAATCCTTTACTAACACACTTAAACACACAAAATACATGGTCAAAAGACAAAAAACAAAAAAACCCAAAACACAATACGTAACAGTTTATTGGGAGAACTTGTTTGACTATGTACTTACATTTAAACTTTTTATTGTCATGGAAGTTCACTCACTTCAGGTCAAAGATGGAGACAGAACTGTTTTTGATGCTGTTCATAAAATTCTTTCTGATGTTTCTATATTTTGACTAATTAAAAAAAAAAACTATGTTTAACTGCTAAGAATATTGCAAAGGATGCCAGCAATAAAATGAAAATTCAAGATGAAGAAAGACTCTCCCTGGCTCCCCAAAAAGCCTGACTCATATGTTCAGGCAAAATAAAAATTACAATGCTCTTCCTTTTCTTATTCAAATCATTTTTAGTACCAAGTACAACAGACATCATAAATTAAGAATGTAAAAAATGAGGCATACATTAATCTCTGGCATGAAAAATAGATGATAGTGAGACAAAACATTATAAAGCAAAGATAGGAAAAAACTTCTACAAAGTTCTATTAAAAGCTCCAACTTTTCGGTGCAAACCACATTTGGAAATAAGTCTTTGTTCAGTGAAAGCTCCATTTTTAAAGTCTGTCAGCTTGGTTAGAAAATCAGCTTCTTCCACTGGATAGTAATCTGCCAGCTGTTTTCCAAAGAGTGGTTCATTCCTCATCACAGAGCCTTGACTAATGAGGATGAGAACACTGCAAAAGCATCGATTTCCACTGTTGTTCATTTATCTGCTCTTCTCTGTTAGTTTCCTGGCAGACCAACAACCACAAGCTACTTCAGTCAGACTGGTGTGGTAGTTTATTTGGATGCAAACTGCATTCAGGGGTGACGCTATAAAAATTCCCTTTTCCCCTGTTCTCGTGTCTTTCCATGAGAACTTGAAAACTAGAGGAAATACACATTTTGACAGTCATACAAACACACATCACACGGGCCTCCAGTTAATGTAGTTATTAAAAAACGTACTCACATTTCATTCCCAAAGTAAAGACAGTCGGTACTGTTTTCTGCTCCACCTCAAAGGGATTTTGTCACAAGATTCAACATATGGTGTTATGTCTAGTTGTCAGTGTGTTCAACAAATATTAAAATTTCCTCACTAAGGTTACATGCCTCTGCGACCAAGAGGAGGCGTTTAAAATTTTCCTCCCCATTTACTGAAATTGCACTCAGAAATATCTGGAAATAAACGATTAATACAATTTAATGAACCTATCAGTACCAGGTGTTTATTTCATAAGCTATATTTTTTCCTTCTGTGGCAAGGTCTACGAGGGTTAGATTTACTTTAGTTAGTTAACAAGCGTCCGACAACGCCACCTAGGGGAATTTCCCCCCCAGGAAATCTATTAGAGGGGACCACCACTCTAAAACTGACAAAAAGGTCACACAGGTACGAACAACACCAGAGACTGACGTGATTTTAAAAAAAAGGTACACAAAAGTTTAACAACACTTTAAAAATTCCAACCTTGAGCAAAATCTCTTGGTGAGGAGGTAACAAATAACAAGTGGCCAAATATTGCACAATCCCTTAGGGCCCCTTTAATGGTTTGGTTAAGTTTGCTAATAAAGTGCAGACGCTAGGCACAGGGCTGAGGGCTTACCAGGCAGAGCTGACCAACTGAAGGGAAGGGTAAGGTTCCTGATGCTACACACCACACGTGAGAAAAAAACCCCACTGTTGACTGCCACCCAAGTGCACTGCTATACAGGAAGTGAAGGGACCACCACCACAGGGATCAGTCAGCCACTCGCCACTTCGGCCCAACAACTCCTGTCCAAGGAAAAGAGGCAAACTATTAGTCAAGGCAAAGGGCAAAAAAAAATATATATAAAACAGCTGCCCCGACACCACAATATGCTAGGCCCAGAAGGGCACCACCAAAGTTGATTGCGCTTTTAAATGCCACTCTCACACACTCACACAGTT
>JAPQLA010208143.1:0-18486 GCA_029822935.1 Naso vlamingii | reverse complement strand
CACATGAGGATCCATTAATTTGTCCAGCTCATTGGGAGGAAAAATAGATTGCAGCATGTTGTTTATCCTCAAGGATAAACAAATGCACAAAAGTAACAAGTTATTTTATCTGGAGTAACTAATATTATTACTAAAATTCTACTAGTTACGCTACTTGTCTCTGGAAAAAGGAAACCACATGTCAAAGATGAGGCCTGTGGTGTGACGAGCCAGGCAAGGAGACCAGGACCCAAAATGCAGAGTACAAACTACAGTGTTTATTTACAAAAAAAGTATCAACAGAAAATCGGTACGCACAGTACGATGAAACAAAGTAGCAAGTAAAATAATCACTAGCAGTAACAACAGAAAATGCAAACAGAAACTCACCAGCTAACTGGGAGAAAAGCAATCAAACAAAGTTCAACAGAAAAATGTGACGAAGCACAAAACTCACTATACTGGAGGAAAAACACACAGGAGAAACGATTGCGTGGCAAGGGGCAGGAGATCTCAGGAAACTCGAGTGAAAACACTGAAGCAACCATGGAGAATATTCTGAACTGAAGACAAAGAGAGTGTGGCTTAAGAAGCCTGCTTGATTAGGCAGCAACGAGCTGCAGGTGTGCTGAGAGCCCAGTGCTCCAGGAGATCACCCCACCCCTCGGCACACGCTCTGCAGGGAGAGGGAGAGAGAGGTTACACAGAGGAAACTACACTGAAGATCAGTACCATAACGTGGAATACAACAGACTTTCAAAAATATCTGTATTATAATGTGCATTTTATGGCAGATGATTTACTTCTATGATGTACTTCTACTGACATTACATGAACTAATTTATGATAAAATCAGGAAGTACGGCACACAATGGCTTAAGACAATAGCCCATAAAACACACTTTAAAGTCTTTAAAACTCTGAAAATGGCCAATATCAACTGTATTTATCATAAACTAATACAAGACAACTATTTCCTCTGTATTTTCACCCACTATGACAATGTCCCTATAGCGTGGTGAATATGCATGGTCAAAAACATGCAAATGGATTTTTTTGGATGTGTTTTAGAGGGCTTCAGACAGTGGTAAAGGTGTGTCCCTGTTAGCTCTATTAAATGCACAAAACTGCTTGTGCAGGGTTAGGGTATCTGACAGAGAAGGGAAACTATGTTCTTGTATATATTCCCCGAAAAGTGCTGTTTAGTTTAAAGTGTAACAGACTGATGCATCTCCACCAATCATCTTAAAGGGTTTGGAGTCCCCTTTATTGTAATTTGACAACATAGGGAGCTCCAAACAGCATCTTGCATAGGGCCCCCAAAAAGCTAGAAACAGCCCTGGTGTGTCTCTCGCTGTGTGCAGTATGGACCTGAGACAGCCTTGATTCAACACAACACGTTAAAAAAAAGAACAGACAAAAACACTATAACTGACGTAAATAGCTAATATCATAACAACACAATATAAGCACCTTTATGTGATTATTCAGCTGCCATTCATCTGTCGGTAAACTAACGTTACCTATGCTTTTTGCCAGGCTACCACTGGGGCCAGACTGAGCTGTCAAAACTTTTGCAAATTCATATTCCTGTGTTTCTGTCGCAAATTCATGTTGCTACCTGAATAGTTTTAATGTAAATAATTGCTTTTTAGTTCCGCATTTTTGTGACTTTTTTTGTGCCTTTATACATATTGTCATATTTAAAGAGTAGAGCAAGTTCCTCCATCAAGATCGTTCCCTGTTGTCGACACATCACTGGCACAGAGGCTAACGTTATTTTGAGACTGAGTAGGCTGACAGAAAAGCTAACGTTAGCTTTCGCTGTCGGAAGCTTGCATTGACCTGATAAAAGTTAATCGATGTCGCAATGCAGGATACATATTTCATAAACATAACACAACTTTCACAATAAAACAACAGATTACCTGTCCAACAAAAACTCTGCAGTCATGGCATCGTCTCTGAGGCCTGCTGACTCCCAGAGCTGATTCCATCGTTGAAATGCGGTCCCAACATTTACCTGTTTTTGTCCTCTGGCTCGGTCCAACTTTTTCTTTGTTTCAGCTTTTTCAGCAGCAGACTTTCTTTTTCTTTCTTGCTTTGCCAGTGGGGTGAGCAGAGGTGGCAGAGGCAATTTTCCTTCATTTGTATCCTCCATTCTTTATCTTGTCTGGCTCTCCTTCTCTTGGTGTTTTGCCGACTGTAAGGGAAGCCGCGCTGCGCATCGTTTTTGGGGCAAAGCAGGAGGATGGAGGGAGGGAGATGGGCCAGAGACACTCCCACTCGGACCGAGCGATACTTGCAGCAAGAGACTGAGTCTGAACAGAGCTCTTCACATTCTCATCAACTGATGCTTAAAATTGCATCAAGGAGCACTGACCAACTCGATGCTCCACTGGAGCTACTCTGGGAAAACTTCCAGGCTGAGCTATGTGTTTAATATTCTGTCTCTCCCCCTGCAACAGTGCTTTAGTAAAGTTAACTTCGATTCAAGTCTTTTTAGTATAGCTGACTGACTTTATGGCTGTGAAATTCTAAGTGTTGATGTATAAATGTTTTTCCTACTTTTTTCTCACATTATCTTCCTTGTGATGGACTGTATCTTGCTGCCTGTCTCCCACATTTATCAATGCTTTGTGGATCCACATTGTTCTTCACTTCGCAGTTTTACAGCATTCTAATTGCAAATTATTGAGCTCCTCTTTTCTGACAATAAAACAGGCTTAGTAAGAATAAAATTATCTATCATGGTCCTTTTCCCTTTCAACTTGTCACCTAGCTTCTCCAGGGTTGAGGTTGTTGCATAATGTAATTTGTACAGCCCCTTAAAGAAAACATGGTATTTGTGATATTGGGCTATATAAATATGATTTACTTGAACTGACAAGTGATTTTTGTTTCACCTGACCTTTTCTTGCCAAACTGTATTTCCAGTTTACAAGGTTTGTACATTAAATTTAATTAAATTGAATTGAGTCCATTCTTGGCAGTAGCACAGCCTTGTGATGCTCACCCAAGGAAGTTTGAGAAAGGAAACATTTAATTAAGTGGTCCCTGATTCCATCAGTCCAGTTTACTAAAAGCTTTATGCCTCCTCTTAATTTTCATGTCGTAAAGAGCATGACTCTAAACCAATGAGTGACTGGGAGATCGAAAAGTGGTTAATGGCATTCTGCCAAAGGTTCAGCGGCATATTTATGTGTTTATTTAAAGGATCCCCATTAACTGATGCCTTGGCATCAGCTCGTCTTCCTGTGGTCCACACCTTACATACACACATAGAGACATTCAAATTCATAACAAACATTGTCTGCCATAAGCATACAAATAACAATAATAATAATAAAATGACATTCTATTTGTACAAACAAACAACGCTTGTGTTAAAATAAAAAACAATAAGACAGTTTTACATTTCATAGTCCAACTTAGTCTGCCTTGCATCCGCATTTAAGTAATATGAGCTTACTGCTGAGAAAATGCACATACAATATATGTTCAAAAATAAGATTTCATTGAAAGCAACACACAAGTATTAAACTGGGACAGTAATAACTTCTCCCATTCGGCCTGTTACCTCGATGCCGATATAAATGATGATTTATGCCGATCACAAGACTGATATACCGATCCCAACAGTGGAATATCACATTGTTTCCTAATGCTAGGTGCTGCTCAACAGAGGCTGGCCTGTGAAGAATAATAAGGCTATTTGTATGTGCATGTTTGTTCCCTCAGTATCCAAATCCATCGTGATGTACCCTGCACTCCTAGTGGAGCTAATTTTAGCTTACAAGCTAAATTTTATCCTAGCCATTGTAGACATTCAGTGAAGGATCTTAAAGTAAAATTGTATTAGTTGTAATAAATACATTCACCCCAGCATACTGTGAAATATAACTATTTAATTAAGTATAAAATATAAATATTAAAATGTAAAAATTGTGAATTTTGTGTTGAAAGCAATGGGTTACCCATTTAAAGTTTATATCTATAGTGGCTAGGTGGCGATGCAACATTACCCACAGTATTGTAGCTCTAATTTTAGCTATCAAGCTAAATCTTAGTCTAGCCACCATCACAGTCTAATAATCATTACCATAAAGAATCCCACACTGCATCAACAAACCTACGGTTACATACTCTTTGAATGGGTAACCTATTGCTATCATTGTTGTATTCGCCATTTTTCACTGGGATATCTATGACTGGCATATATGTTGGGATATGTATTGATTGCAGCTGATACAGTTTTACTGAAAGATCCATCACCGACTGGCTATGCATAGGCTAAGATTAACCTTGTTAGTTGAAATGGTTCCACTACCTGTGCTGGGTATATCTGCAAGGATTTGGCAATGAATTACTTCAAAGCAAATAATGTTATAATGCGTTGCTCGTTTTGTGTCTGTAAATCAAACCCAGATGTGACAGGTTTCCTTTTCTGAATTTGTGCTTACAGATGAATAAACAAGACGAACACCAAATTTAATAAAATGTGTGAACTTGATGCTGAAGCTTGCCAGATAGCTCCTGTTTTCCAAAGAGGACATGATTAGAGTCAGTCATTTTATTTGCAAAGTATAGAAGTCAAAGAGAAAGTTATCAGAACCACGGAGAGTGCTGTGACAGTCAAAATTCTGAAACATAATAACAAGCACCTGATTGCAGGGACGCCGTCCATTTCACTGTGGTGCTGAAATGACTGCAGAATTTTTCTGGAATTTCTAGTAAAATTACTTCAGGAATCAGGGCAACCAGGGCAACATAATATAGATTGTAACAAGAAAGAGAAACAAAAGCAGCAATACTTATCAACAAACAACGTCATGTCCCGAAAACTGACCACCTCAATCAGCATGCACACAGTTTACACACAAAAACACACACACAAGCACACAGTGAAACATGTGCCCGGTGGTGACCTGACTCTGAAATGATAACAACCTTTCAAACAAGGGCACGGCAGCCCAAATACATCCAAACCCCTTTACATCCAACACAGTGACGTAACGTTCTGATTATTTAGACCAACTAGCTTGCTCCGAGAGGCTTACCTGCTGCATGCTAGCTGACACGTCCCTGGGGGCAGCAGTGTAGGGGCTGAAGCATGCAGGGGCTGATGAGTGTTTGTAAAAAACCCAAATGCATCTAATTTAGGGATATTCGCAACTTTCTCCTCCTGCTCCGTTTGTTCCTGTCTTTTGTTGAAATCACTTTTGTGCTTGTATGGCATTGGCATGACTGCTGTTTTCGCTTGTTAGTCTTGTTTGGCAAAAAAAAAAAAAAAAAGTCTTGTTTGGCGTGAGGACTTGTCGCTTGTAACATGATCAAATAAAGACTTAAGATTGGCCAACAACATGTTCTTTTGAATCATTTTTGATAGTCATCCATACTTTTTATACTATTCTGTGTGTAAACTAAGTCCATCATATTATTTGTATTACTGACTTGTTTTCAATACATTCAGTGGAACCATGATTAAAGTAGACCAGCACGTAGAGAGGCTCATATATCAAACCTTCACCATCACAAATTGTTGTGCGAATTAGTCATAGAACACTGTACTTATGTGTAAAACTATAATGAATAGTGATAAGATGATTGGCATTGATAAAGCACATTTTGGTCATACATTGACAGACTGAAGTTTTTAGGCCCTGTTAATCAGGCGGGCCCCAATGTGATTTCTTCGCCTGTACTGCCTTTATCTACGCCCCACGGTGCAGTATCTGTAGCTGTTAGAGTTGTCAAAAATATTTCTACAGTTTCTGAAATGATGAAATATCAGTGGAAAATCTTAAACCAATCTGCTTCCAGAGAGACTGTTTAAAAAGAATCATTAGACTGAAAGAAAGAAAGCTTAATGAAAATTTTCAGACAGGATTCATCATGTAGGCCTTTTTAAATTCTGGAAAGTACAGAAAAATTGGAAATGCCCTAGGTTGTAAAAACCTGCAGTATTTTAGCCTACTTTAAATTTGCAGAGACATGGCGAATTCATACAGATGATCATTTCCCTCTGTGCACTTCCTTGGATGTCCATCCCACACATACACATGCTGCAGACATCAGTCCTGTTCTAACATCTAATATGCTGTAATACGCATGAAACTCTACCTTGCCTCACAATCAGTGTCTAATAGACCTTACCCCCACCTGGGCAGGTGACCTGACGCTCCATGTGGGCTTAGTGAGCCTCTTCTCATTAAGAAGACGGCCTGCAGAGTGGTGGCAATTACCATCAGCATGCTGACTGATAATGATGGCGGCACTTTGGTGATATCTCAAGTTGGCAGTTGGTGTGTGTGCATGTGTGGAGTTCATTCACTGTCTAATGCTGTTTGCAGGGCAACCAGCAGCCCGCTTAGTCACAATCACTGGTGCAGTGAAAGCCATATTGTATAAACCCAGCCATGATAATGTCACTCAAGGTGATATTTGTGTGTTGTGTCACAGTCACAGCATGGTGCTTTCTATTTATGACTGATGAGAATTAAAAGGGAAAGTGGCTGCTCTGTCCTTCAGGCTTGTTTCAGGATGAGTTTAAGAGAACATGACTGTCCTACAATGATCTGGTAACCTGGGATGAGAGGCTGCTGAATTTTTGTTACTTGTTACCAAAAGTACCAGTGTTTTTATTTTTAAAAGTTGTGTGATTCTTCATTAGTGAATTAGAACCAGAACAGAATTTGAGTTTTCATAGAAACATGATACCTGGGAATTAATAATCAAAGAAGAGATGGTTCAGAAAACATTGCCCAGTTCTCTGCAATCAAACTCAAATTACCAATTAAGCAAACAATTATTAAAGGAAATTAATTATTATAGGAACTTAATAACAGACGTATTTAGATAGTTGGAAAGCAAAGGTGGTCATCCAGAGGCGTGAGTCACTTTTTATAAACAAACATGGAAGACAGCTGCAGTGGAAGCAGTCAGTGGAGGGACAGTGAGGTTTTTGGACCTCATGCATATTCGGGGTGACACATTTGTACAAGTAAAATCACAACAGAAGCAGCCAAAACATTCATTGCTCCACAAAACCCATAAATAAACTTGTAGCTCTCCTCTTCATTCTGCTCCTACTCGTCATCTGCTGATACGTTCCCCTGCTTCCACTGTACAAGAACTATGAATGAAAATGTAAACACTCACATTTCTTGTTAAAAATAATGTAAACAGCCACACAAAATCAGTTAGGCTTACAGCGGACCGGATGAGAACACTTTACCCAGGGAGCACACAGTGAGGGTGGTCAGCAGCGACCAACTGAAGTCCATCACTTGTTCTGAGACACTCAGCCTCCCCTGACATTATCATTATCTGACATACAGGCCTGTCTCAACTCCACTGACACTGGTTTCGTTGTGGACTCGATTAGAGTTCCGACAATGAGTTGATTAATCGATTAGTTGATCAAAAGACAATCAATTGCCAACTGTTTTGATAATCACTTGCTATTCAATTAAATCTGAAAGCAAAAATGTTAACCCTTTACTTGTTCCGTTTTTCTTTAAATGTAAAGATTTTCAGCTTTTCTTTGTCATTCATGACAGTCAATGAAAAGCTGTTGGGTTAGGACTGTCAGTTGGACGAAAGTAGTATCTGAGTTTGTCACATTGAGCTCTGATAAATTGTAATGGCCTTTAGAAAAAAAAAAGAAAAGAAAATTCCAGGCTACTACTTTTAGCCTTTTTCTAGTATAAAATATCAACATTTGCTGGTTCCAGCTTCTAAAATGTAACTGTTTGATGCTTTTTGTCGGAGGTGGACCGGTAACCATTGCTTAACATGCGACAGTTTAGCCAGACTACTATTAGAGTGTGGGCTACTTGTTGCAGCTCGTGTGTTACTACTTGCAAGTGCCATCCTGTGGCACTGCAGGACCACACTCAATGTTGAAAATGAGATAATTATTTTTTCATTTAATTTATCTCTAAAGTCGCAAAGTTTGCGGGTGCTGCGCATTAATTTGGAACAGGCTCTCATCTACGCTAAGGCCAATTTTAAAATGAGTAAAAAACAAAACAAATTTAAAAACAACAAATTCATATTAAACACTCATATTAAATATTTTGACAGTTAAAAACACTTGAGGCTAAAGCAAATAGACCTGTGGATATCATCACATAGCTAGCACCAGTTCAGAGGCGACAGAGACGACTTAACGTAAAGTCTGAAGTACAAGTAACACCAGTGTATAAGATGTAGTCTGTCTGCTTAAGGAGGTGCCATCTCAAACTATTACTGTTAACCAACAATCTGAAATTAATTTAATGCAGTAATCAATCACATATGCTAAAGACAAGAAAATGCATAGATTTTCAGCTTTTTTCCCACCTGTTACACACCTATTTCTGGCAATTTTTTTTTTTTTTTACGTGAGCAATTGAATATAAACAGCAACAAAGTCTGCTCCTCTCTATGACAGGAGGATTTCTCTCTACTCTTTGGTGTGGCTGTTTGGATCAGGTACAAATGATTTTGATTTCCAATATGGACCACATGTTATCCAAATTACTTCTTTCCTAAGTCAGCTTGTCCTCTGACTGACTTCATCGGCAGGAAACAAAGCACAGTGCTGCTGTAAACGGTACAAACAGCAACATGTCTTTTAGCCACCAACAAGACCACTCACAAAAGTCTATAAGTCTCTTTATTTGTACACTACAGTTGTATGTAGTAGTTGTTTTTACAAATGCCAATGTTTACTGGTTGCAAAGTTTTTCAAAATAGTTGACTAGTTGTTATGATACAAAGATGCATAAAGAGGATCTTCTGGATAATGAAAATAGTGTTCTGTATTGCAAAGAGTTCAAGCATTCCACTTTAACATGTCAAACCATGCAGGACATAGTTTTTTTTTACATTTTATCATCTTGACAAGAAAATAAATAGCCTACCAATATAGCTCTTTAAAACAAGAGAACAATATAAGCAGTTTTCATCAAAGCGATGCCATTCAACTACTTAATTAGCTGGTGAAACCCCTAGTGCCTATGATAGAGAATGTTGTGCAGTTGAGGGAATGTAGTCCCAAAGGACAACAGCTGTCTGATGGCAATGCAAAGTGCCAAAACTTTTGAAAATGTAGCATACTCAGTGCCTTTAGCTCAGTGGTCTGGTTGGTGGTTAAAAGACATCTTGCTGTTGGTACCATTTACAGCAGTACCATGCCCTGTTTCCTGCTGGTACATTGTGCTGCTTCTCAAGCAAGCTGACCATTATCTGTCAAGTAAGACACTGACTAGGCATAAGTGCCTCATATAATCCCATATAAAAACAACAACAACAACAACAACAACAACAACGAACAATCCCTTTAATGTTTTAACTCAGCACCTGTCCTTTTTGGGTTTGGATGTATACCTGTATTCCTTTCACATTTTTGTAAATCCTCTCATTTAATTCTCAGTAAGAAAGCGAATGAATACTAAATAAATTGAATTTTCAAATCATTTGTTTAACTGTTTACCTCTAATGCCGCTCTTGGCTTTTGAAGCAGTTCCCATGTTAATTATTATATATCCCAATGATTTTTTTTTTTTTAATTAAACACAAAAAAACCCATTAACACCTCATTATAGAAAGAACAGCGTGGATTAATGATATGGGCTGGTAAAACAATGGGGCACACAGCAGCTGCCCCCTTGATTAAATTACAAACTCCTAGAGTGCAGTGAAGCCAAACCAATTACATTACTCAGAGGCCTTCAGTGAATTTATGGGAATGCATCACGCCTGCTGACAGTTACTACTATGATTAATACAACAGAACACTTAACCATGCAGTGATTACCTAAGAGGTATAGAATGCCATGTTAGTCAAAATTAGATAAATAAATTCATTAATAAATAAATGTGAATAAAAAAACAAATCCTAGGATAAATAAATAGGCCAATAATTCCAATTTTGTTATTTATTTCAGCGCACAATTTGAGCTGCAATATGCAAACTAAGTGGGCATGGTATTCTTGTATAATCAGACCAAAGCAATCACACACTGAGAAGAAGAACACAGGGAAGACGCAGTAGAACATGATGATGCATGATTAAGTTTAAGAACCACTGCTAGGATTCAGTTGCTTTCCAGTTATAAAAGTCAAATGTTACATGAACCCATCAGTCTATTTTCTAACAATATAGATACCATTTATTGCTAACTTGCCAGAAACATCTTGCAAACTCTTGCTCATGCTGCACCAAATCTCTGGCCAGTTGTCCCTTTACTTGTGAACAAGACCCAAAGATACTTGAACTCCTCCACTTGGGGTAAGGACTCATTCCCTACTCGGAGTGGACAGTCCACCGGTTTCCTGCTGAGAAGCATGGCCTCAGATTTAGAGGTACTGATCATCATCCCATCCGCTTCACACTTGGCTGCAAACAATTCCATTTCAAAGGCCAATGTCCAGAAAGCAGATCAAAAGTGAAAGCAGGAGGCTTTCACACAGTGTACCAGTTTCAGGGCACCCAGGAAAATCTCAGGTGGACATCCAAGGAACTGATGGCCAGGAACTTAGTCTGTGAACAGTAGTGTCTGGGCATCAGGAGACAAACCCTCAGGAGATGCCAAAAAACTGTCAAAAAAAGGGGATTGCTGATGCTCTACAGGGGAAACAGGAGGTGGCCACAGTAGTTCAGCAGGGACTGATGAAGGATGCTGCAGCTCTGAGTTGAGAGAGGCAGGTGTTGGAGACGGTTGCAGCCAGGTCTCTGGACTGATCCTCCCCTTTACCCTCGCAATTTCGTTGTACAATTCATTGTATATTGACAATAAAGCTGCTTTACCTTTTTACCTTCACCTTAGCTGGGCAGCAGTGAAGCTGAGGAACTGGGCGGAGATGAGGCTTTGCATCGGCGTTGAGAGTGCTTCATTCTGGATGGCTTTAAGTCCAGAGCAGGTTTAAGCAGGAAGCAAACAGGATAATCCACCAGATGGCTACTGTGGTGAACAGAACTCTCCATGACACTGCAAGGTCCCAAACGTACCGAGCAAGTGCCCAGGTAAGGGTTTGAGACTGAGGCAGACTCAACATCAGGAGGCTGCGTGCTTATAGTCCCTAGCCTAAAGGCAGCAGGTTCAGGCTGTGAGTAAGAAGTGTTAATAAAGTGTTTAGCCCACTGTGGCAAAAAGTCCTCAATCCAGGGGGAGTTAGAGACAATATTGCCAGCTAAATAAACAGTCTCTCTTTCATGTGCAAGGGTGGGGGCTTTACACCAGGAAACCATGAATGACATTGATTTTCTCTTGCAACTCTTCTTCAAAAAACATGTCCTCTTCAAATAACTTGTCACCCTCAACATATGTGTCTGCTGGGTCCATGACTGGCCAGACTGTACTGTAACAGGCAGTTTTTTTTTAACCCTAACCCAGACTTTCCAGGTGTTTCCAGGACTATAATAACCTCCAGGGAACATTGGGCCCTGGGAACATTGGTACGCTCCCCTGCAGACTGCAAACTGTGATGCATGGTCCAAACATGAGGGGAGAACAGGAACTCTCATATAACCAGAGGGAGTGTTTATAACCAAAGGTATTTAGAGAATAAAATAAATAGACAATTAGTGAAGGAAAACCAAAGAAAAACTCTCTTGTCATTCTTCAGAAGTAAAAGAAGAACTAAGATCTTGTTCTTCAGAAAAGGTAGCAGTAAAACAGTGTAGTAGAAATGCGTTATGAAAAGTAAAAGTCCTGCATTTAACTTTCTGCTTAAGTTAAAGCACAAAAGTATTGGCATCAGAATGGACTGAAAGTACCACAAACAATAGCACTAATCATACAGAATGGCTAATTTCATAAAGTCGCTTTGCAGTGTTGCAAGTGAATACATTTAAATACTTAATTGAGTTTATATTTAGGGTCATTGGATTTTCTGGATTTTCTCCCTGGGACTAATTAAGTTGATCTTTCTAAGACTACACCATACTTTATCATTTATCTTTTGTATTATTAAACTACATCTGCAAATAAACTAGTAAAGTTGCCAAATAAATGTGGTAGACCAGTAGTATTATACTTACCTGAGATGTAGTGGAGAAGAAATATAAAGTAACAGAAAATGAAATATTCAACTAAAGTGCACGTACAATAGACATGTACTTGGGACAGTTCTTGAATAAATGCACTTTCTTTTTTGCACCACTGCCTTCCTCTGCAAGATTTAAAACAATATCTACATTTAAGTTGTTTAAGAGTGGATAGAAGGGACTGGCAGATCACAAAGATTTCAATTCAGTTTGAAATTTCTATCACTACCTAAATTCAAGCTCTCACTTTTCTTACCATTGTATTTACATTCCTCTTGTGTCAGCTGTAAATACTCATGTCATTAGCTTTTCCTCACAGGGCTTAAGTACATTTTTCCTTCTGGCTAACTGTTGAATAATGTAAAATACCCAAAAATATAGTATAATTTAGGCTGCATGTCAATGTTTCTTTACAGAATAGAGTGCCTGTGGAGAGAACGTGTATGATAATGCTCTTGATCTCTACAACACAATGTTCATTCAGTTGGAGGCCAAAGGATTGCTCACTCCTGAGCAAGTGATTGACCTATGAGCACTACACAGATGCTTCATGCCACACATTCAGCACCATCTCCAGTGCTTCAAGGAGGTATGGAATTATCATGGACTGAGGACGGCAGGGCACTGTTCACCCATGCAGTCATGGTCACTTAACCAGAGAGGGACAATATTTCTTGCAAATAAAGAATGTTTTTTTAGATGATGTCATAAATAACATGTTTTCTCTTGGCTCTATTGAAAAAAAGACAAAATGATTCAAAATGGTTTACATTTCTAACAGCTGTATTTGTTCTATATTTTAGGTTGGTGAGGATTGCAGTGTGGACTGGGAAGGACCACATGTTCCCTAGGCATCCAGTGAGATCCAGCTCTTGTGCCCATGGAGTGATCAAGACGGCGCGGCCTTCCCAAACCCAAATGTTCCTTTCAGTCCAGCACTGGGAGTTTATCTCAAGACTGTTCAGACCTTCAAAGATACTTTGTACCCAGAGCTCAAATACCGACTGACCCAGAATCCAGAAATTTTCCCAGTTCACTTCATTGATTTTATGATGATCATTCGATTCTAAAATAAAACTGGATATTAATCACAGAAGTTTTTGGTATTTATTTTGAGTAAATTAAAGGTTAGATTGATCAAGAATCAACAATTTTTAATAAGCCTTTCAACAATCAGTTTAATGTTAATAATTTGGTAACCGCTTTTATAATTAGTGTGTAGAGTGAAGAGTTTTGGATGACTAGTTCTCTTGAAGATGCATGCAGCAAAACCGGGGGCCAAGCAACTGAGCGAGGACAGGATGTACTAGTACCATAAATTACAAAGAAAAAATGCAAATACCTGCATGTCAGAAGATATACCCAGCATTCTTTTGACATATTTGCTATGAGTGAAACTATTAGCCAAACTTGAAAAAAAATGTGAGAAATTCTCATCACAGTTAACCAGAGGTGACCTTGGTGTACGTAATCTGGACATTGTGTGTGTGTGTGTCTGTGTGTGTGTGTGTGTTTTTGGGGTGGAGGGTTAAAAAGATCCATCTGGTGTGTCATGTTAAACCAGAGCCCAAACTTATTTACATTACTTTAATCATACAGAATCCAAATCCATCAACTTTCTTTTATCATCAGTAATGCCAAAAAAAGGCAGCTAATACTTGCATTTAACGGCTGTAACAAGCAAACATTTAATGCTGAAACCAGTAGCCTGTCAAAAAATTCAAGAGATGTTCTCACAATTTACCAGAGTGATAAGTCGCATGTACAGGTGACATTTGTCCAACAGTCCTAAAACCAACAATTTATCATTTATCATTATAAATGACAAGGTATTCTGGCTTACATGTCACAGTTAAAATAAAGCCAGTCAAACGCCAAAGACCTTAAACTTGTACTGTACATTCATGCTTGTTGCTTTCTTGCTGTGGGATGACTTGCTAAAAGGTCTTTAGATGCATGGATGAATTAATGGATGTTTGAATATATGTGGTGTGTTTATGTCGGCCTAATGTCAGTTTAAAACAAACATCTCAACATGTGTTAATGCAAACGATTCAATTTCAAAGTAGCAAAACAAACAGTAAAAATATAATTAACGAAGGAAGTGTATGGTTTGAAAACTGTATCTCTGTGACATTTTTTCTCCTGTCGCTTCTGACCTAATTAATCCCTCACTGCACATATACAATGTCATTTCCAGCCAATCAGCTACAGCCAAAGTTAGGCTGTTAAGTTGTGTTCTCATCAGTGATATTAGTTATATCAACTTTAAGTTGTGTTATCTCATTTTACTCCCTATATGCTCCCAAAGGTATTGTTTACAGTTCATCATGTATCCTGGTGATCAGTTCTGCTGTAAAATATACGTTCTATTTTATGTGACGTAATTTCCTGTATATCTGTCATAAATGTTTTTGCTTTCTTGCAAATGTAAGACTATTCATGCTTCACTTTAAAAAAAAAAATGTGAGCGAGACTGTTCTATGCCATGGCGACTGATGTGTTTACCAGTGCTGCTGTGAAGAAACAAGATAAATAAATGAGCTGAACGGAATATATTGTGTGATTCCTGTGCATTATGACAAATGAAGCAGAAAGCGCAACAGGTCATGAGCCCAGGCACAGCACAGGAGGAAGATGGCAAAGATTAGTTTTCGACGGAGATGAAAACAACTAAGAACTTTGCGAGGTGGTGCTTCCTCGTCACCTGAGAATAATAAGATTAAAGACATGATACTCTCCGCTGATAACCCAGATCCAGAAAAGAATGCAGAACGCTACGCGAAACTAATTCAGTTTCTTAATGACAAAAGCCTCTCGCTAGTCATGAGAGACGTGGCGGATGAAAATTTGTCAACACCAGAAATAAGAAAACAGATGCAAAAGCTAATATGCCCCTGAAGTTGGTCCATACTGATTTGGCAGGTCCTATTGAACCAACTGGCCTTGAGGCACACAAGTATGCTATTTCATTTGCAGATAATTTTTCTGGCTCAATGTAATTTACTTCCTTAAAAACAAGAGTGCGACAACATAAGCAGCAGAAAAGTTCCCAGCAGATAGTACACCATGTGGCAGTGTAAAATGTGTCAGATCTGATAATGGTACAGAATACATGAGCAATGCTTTTCAGTCACTATTAAGGGAGAAAGGTATAAGGCATGAGACATCATCCCCTTACTCTCCTCACCAAAATGGTACAGCTGAGAGACAATGGAGAACCCTTTTTAAAATGGGAAGGTGTCTACTATAAGAAAGGGACTACCAAAAGTATTGTGGCCTTATGCTGTACAAAGTGCTGCTCATATTCGTAACAGATGTTACAACGACGGGATTAATAATGAGGATGATACAGAAAATGTAACCCTAAATGAAAACAAAAACAGCACAGATGCAGAAACCAGACAAAATCAAGACCATTGCTACCCAAGAAGGGAAAATAAACCCCCAAAACACTTGGAGGATTACCTTCTAGACGTTAAGGATAATGATGTAACTCAGACAACTGTTGATTTTTGTTACAGGGCCATATGTGGGATCCCCCAAACCTATTGTGAGGCCCAGATGTCACTCAAGGCATCTAGATGGGAACAAGCTATGAAGGAGGAGATCAACTCACTCAAAGAAAATGACACTTTCGAACTGAGCCTTTTACCTGAAGGTAGAAACACAGTGGGAGGAAAATGGGTCTATGCCCTCAAAGAAAACACAAAAAGGGGAAAAATCTTCAAAGCTAGATATGTAGCAAAGGGCTACAACCAAACAGAAGACATAGACTGTCATGAGTCTTTTGCCTCAACAGCAAACATTTCATCAGTACGGACATCAATGCAGACAGCAGTTCAAAATGACCTCGTCGTTCATCAGATGGATGTCAAGGCAGCTTATTTACATGCTCTAATAGATGCGGAAATTTTCTTGGAACAACCAGAAGGATTTGAAAAGACATCAGAAACAGGAGAAAAGTTGGTGTACAAGTTAAAGAAATCCCTTTATTGTTTGAGAAATCTGTCCGATCACTGTGTGTACAGAAAGCAGATGGGAAAATGACACTATCATTGTACTCATTTGGGTGGACGATCTGATCATTGTATCCAGCAATAATGATCTACTCAACAGTTTCAAAGAAACCATGAAAACCAAATTCAGCATGAAAGATTTGGGGAAAATATCATGCTTCCTAGGTATACAGTTTGAACAGAAGGAAGGGGAAATTAAAATGAATCAAAAATAGTACATCCTAAAGATACTTGATTAATTTGGGATGTCATAGTGTAAACCCAGATCTACCCCAAGTGAGCAAAAACTGGAGGATGTCACAAATGAGGAGGGTGACAAAAATGAAGTTGTTAACCCCAAAGAGTATCGTGAGATTGTGGGCGGTCTGATTTATGCCATGACTTGCACCAGACCAGATATTAGTTGAATTGTGAGCAAACTTGCCCAAACACTAGTAAAGCCACGAGCAGAGAACTTAGTGGCTGCTAAGCACGTTTTGAGATACCTAAAAGGTACGAGTGACTATGAATTGAGTTTCAAGAAAAGTGAAGAGTATTTAAACCTGACAGCATTCAATGACTCTGAATGGGCATCTTCAGTGGAAGACAGATGTAGCACTACAGGGTTTTGTTTTAGGCTGACAAAACAAGGCCCTGCAATTTCATGGGAATCAAAGAAACAGCCCACAGTGGCTCTATCAACCTGTGAGGCTGAATACATTGGTCTAGCAACCACTAATCAAGAGAGGATGTATCTAAGTCAACTGTTAAATGGCATGGATAACAGAATGTATGCTTGTGAGAAGATTAATGGTGATAATAAGGGGGCCATTGCACTGAGCAAGAACCCAGTGAACAGACAGAGGTCCAAACATATTGATGTAAAATATCATTTCATTTGTGAAGCCCTCAGTGAGGGTAAAATAGATGTTGTCGACCGCCCATCAGAAAACATGGTGGCAGACATATTAACAAAACCTGCAGCAAAGGCAAAAATTGCCAAAGTCAAAAGGTGGTTCTTTGGAAATTACGTGTATGACTTGAGATGATGAGAACAAGTGGGGGTGTTAAGTTGTGTTCTCAACAGTAATATTAGCTATATTAACTTTAAGTTGTACTATCTCATTTTACTCCCTATATGCTCCCCAAATTACTGTTTACAGTTCATCATTTATTCTGGTGATCAGTTCTGTTGTAAAATATATGTTCTATTTTAAGTGACGTAATTTCCTGTATATCTTCATGCACTTTTTACAGCAGAAATAAATGTGAGCGGGACTGTACTATCCCATGGCAACTGATGTGTTTACCAGTGCTGCTGTGAAGAAAAGAGATAAATAAATGAACCGAACGCAATATATTGTGTGATTCCTGTGCATTATGACAAACGAAGCAGTAAATGCAATGTAGACTCTAAACAAACTGCTCCAACAAAAAGTAGAGGTTGACCGATTAATCAGTTTTACTGGTGGATCTGTGCTGATAGGACACTTTGAGATTAGTTCCTTTTGGCACCAGAATTATCGGCATCCACCAATGGTAGAGGTGCACCGATCAATTGGTGGTGAAAGCCTTATTTTGCCTTGATGGGTGCTCTGTGGTACTTTCTCTATGTAGCTGTGTTACATGTGTGCTTGGTTCAAGTCGGCGTAGTGCCTCACGGCCCTCAGCGCATCAAAGCAAAAACACTGCTTTTTACAGTGAGCCAAACACAAACAGCATGTGGTCAACAGTGTGGAAGTTTTGCACAGAGTTGAGGAGAAGCGCCACTTGAGCAGCTTATTTACAGCAATAACCACAGTAAAGTCTGTTGTTTAATCTCCTTCCCCACGGTCATTTACATGTCCGTATCAGCAGCCTCCAGTCCCGACTTAAATCTCTGTTTTCTTCTGCATCACTCACTCTGCTATCCACATTGCTCAGCTGAATCAAAGAAGCCGGCTATCAGTGGCACATGTTGCTTATTGCTGATTGATTTCTGAGAGAAAAGAAGAGAGAGCAAAGAGTGCCTTGCCAATTCTGCAGTGCATGCCTCTTCATATTTTTATGAATCAACACACCTAAACAGATGAGAGAACCTTGTGTTTTAAGCTTAGAAATAAGCTTTATCTATTTTGTGCCGTAGCACACGTGTCAGTAAAGCATCTAAACAGAGGCTGCTAACAGGGGGTAAAGAAGCCCTGTGTTTGATTTGAAGAATGCTAGTAACTGAGTTTATGTGCGTTTAGCCACTAACAGTCTGTCTGTTCAGCCCTGTAACATAATTTCAGGCTGCAGCTGATAATACAAACGTTCCCCAGTCATTTTCTTCATGAAATTTTTGTTATTGATTTCGGGACAATATGGCTGACTGGTCAGTTAGACCTGCAGTTAAACATACTGTCCAAATACATTTACACTGCAAATTATTTGGCACTTGCCAAGATTTAAAATCTTATTTTTAGACATGATAGATAATTTGGCTTGTTTTAA
>JAPQLA010207781.1:0-18584 GCA_029822935.1 Naso vlamingii | reverse complement strand
ACAAAGGAAGGAGCTGGGTTTTGTTCCCCTGGTCGGGAGTGTCAGTCCCACTGACCAATGGTAACTCACAGCTGGGTGTGTGGCATGTCCTAAAGTGTAAAGATCTGGAGGACTATGGGGGAGGAGCTCAGTCCATAGCTTCCTTTGTGGCAGATGAGAAACACGTTTATTCAAAAACAGTCCTGTTGAAATCCCCAAATGAATGTCTTCATCTGTGGATCCCAACAACACATTCTGTCTCTCGTGAATAAATTTAACTCATCTTTTATTTCCATCATCTAAGGACACTGAAGAGATCAATGGTGTTCAAGTACCAATCATGCTGCTTGGTGACCCTGCGTACCCCCTGCACAGCTGGCTGCTAAAAGGGTACACTGACACAGGGACCCTCACAGATGAGCAACGATGTTTCAAGCGACGCAGCAGGGCTAGGATGACAGTGGAGTGGGCATTCGGCCGACTGAAGGGGCAGTGAAGGTCCCAAGGGAAACACCTGGATGTGGACATCTCCACCGTCCTCGTCATCATAAGTGTATGCTGCATTGTCCACAATGCGTGTGAGAAGCATGGTGAGGCTTACGAGGAATCAGATTGAGCTGTTTTTCAGGACGAGAGAGGGGCAGAAGTAGGGGCCACACTAGATGTTCAACTGACCAGAGTCAGAGAGGCACTGACAGAACTTTTTTATAGCCAACGCTGAAACACAAAAGACCACTGTTCTTCCTTAAGTGAAACAGACTTATATGCCTCCATCCGAGGGCTTTGATTTGTTCTTTGTACAATAAAATTACCACAACTACTAGTTCAATGACAGCAGCTTTAATTGACACTGAATTACTTGATCTCTTAAAAATTAAACTTAAAAATTACTTTCATAAAGAGTAAAATAACCCAAAGTTTTCAAAACAAATGTTTAAGTTTTAGTTCTGTTCTAAAAAATGTGTTATTCACAGAGAATACTTGTTGATGTACACCTGCAACCCTTTGTTTACCCATAGTGCAATTACTGTGTCTGCAGGTTTTGTAACATTACATAGCAACATCAAAACTTTACCTTACAAGAAGGACGAGCTGCATCTTTTTGCTCAAAACATTTTACATTTATTACACTGTAAAAACTCAACACATTACCAAGAATATTTGGCTTATTTCTGGTCAAAACATTACATTACACACAAAAGACACATTCACCAAAACACTAACTTGTTTTTAGTCAACTTGTTTCCAGTGAATTTTCACTTTTTCTACATAATACTAGGGAAAATTATAAATGATAAGTGAAAATTTGCTTGAAACAAATTGCACTGTCTAAGTTACTGGTTTGGTGACTGTCTTATTTTGTGTGTAATGAGATACTTTGACTAGAAATAAGACAAATATATTTGGCAAGACTTTGAGTTTTTGCAGTGACTAGATATAGATTTAGTTTCATTCATCCTCTGGAGGTCAGGACAGTTAACAATATTGCATAGCAATTTCTAAGCAGTAATTTTGGCAAAAGAACAATTATAATAAGATGGCAAAAATTGTGCAAAATGTATTCTTTTCAAAATATTTCACTGCAAAAACTCAAAATCCTACAAAGTGTATTTGTCTTATGTCTAGTCAAAATAGCTCATTTCACATTGAATAAGACACAATCACCAAACCAGTAACTTGTTTTTTGTCAGTGTATCTAGTTCCAAGCGAATTTTCACTTTTCCTACATACTGCAAGTAAAGATTATAACTTAGAAGTGAAAATTTGCTAGTAACAAGTTGCATTGTCTAAAGCCAAGTTACTGGTTTGGTGACTGTGTCTTATTTTGTGTGTAATGAGATATTTTGACTAGAAATAAGACAAATATACTAGGTAAGATTTTGAGTTTTTGCTGCATATATAGTTTTACTCATCCAGAATGGTGAACATTACAAAGCAATTTCAAAAGAACAATTGTAATAAACCTTTTGAGATAGCAAACATTGTGCAAAATGAATGTTTACGTATGTCAACACAGTTTTGTGAATGAAAGTGAACCTGTAACCATGTGATCTTCACCCTCGAGTCAGAGGCATTATTCCAAATTAATCACCCCACACTGTATGTACGTCGCGGACCCACACACTCTCCCTCTTTCTACTAACTGGGAGGGAGGGCTGGGATGACCTTCACCACTGAGTGACAATTAGGGGTTACAGGTTCACTTTCATTCATAAAACCGTGTTTACGCACTTAAACATTCATTTAATTTCATTTCAGTGAACCTGTAACCATGTGACCAAAGTATACCAAATCATTCATGAGGAAGGTGAGGTGGTACCACTTACAGACCAAAAGAAAGAACCAGCCTTTCATAATAAAACAACAGAAAACAATTATGTTCCAGCATTTTATTGTCAGCAGTCATGCGAACAAAGAGATTCTCCAGGTAAATAGCAAAGCCTCATGTCAAAATAAAAAAACATTCTGGAGCAGGAAACAAAACTGTTCAAATAGAATTAAAAGAAAAACAACTGAGAAACTCAGTTATCTGCTGCAACCCCAAGAGCCACTGAGGAGATAGCAGACAAAGCCACATTTAACCTATAAACCCTGGTAAACATTGACAAGGATGCCCAACCCGCTGCATTATATACATTCTCTAATGGTGCACCTCAAAACAGTGCCCATGGAGTAGCCATTGCCCTGGTAGAGTACGCAATAAGCCCTGAGGGGGGGATCTGCCCCCACATGGACATAAGCAAGGGCAAACAGATCCACTATTCACTGTGCCAGACGTTGTTTTGACACAGGCTTGCTCAGTGTGGCTCCACCATAGAACACAAAAAGCCTATCTGATGAGCGGAACGCCTTAGTGCAGTCAACATAAATCCTGAGGGCCCTCACAGGGCACAGGTTATGCAACCACTCAGCCTCTGCAGAGAGGGGTGGCGGAGGCTGAAATGACTCCAGTACCAGAGGTCTGGAAACAAAATCTGTAGCCAAAACCTTAGGCTGAAAAGCTGGGTCTGGTAGGAGGCAGACCACCCTGTCTCTGTCCCCAAACCTGAGGCATGCCGGGTCTACAGAGAGAGCACTCAAGTCACTCACTTGTTTGGCTGAAACGATGGCCATTGATAAAGCTGTCTTCAGACAGAGAAGCTGAAGATTCAGACTGGGCATTGGCTCAAAGGGGGTCAAACAAAGAGCCCCAAGAACCACCTGGAGGTCCCAGGAAAGTAACAGACACTTCCACATTGGATAACTCTGTCTCACTCCTCTTAAGAATTGTGTCGCCAAAGGATGTGCCCCTGGAGACACCCCATCACATTTCTCATGGACAACAGGGACTGCTGCAAGATAGCCCCAGATGGTGGACTCCACCTGACCCAAGGCAAAGAGATGCTGAAGGAAGGACAAAATCACAGCAGTGCTGCAAGTGATGGGATCATACCCCCTAGCAGACATCAGTCCCTAAACACTTTTCACTTGCTGCTGTAGTGCAGCTGTGTGAGGGGACCCATGAAGCTTGTAAGCTGTCTGTGGCTCTGGGTGGAATATCCTGCCCTGCACCTGGGGCAACATATCTGTCCTGACTGGAAGACGCCATAGGCAACCTTCCATCATCTCGTGGATCTCTGCCATCCACGACCTCTGTGGCCAATTTGGTGCCACCAAGAGCACCAGGGCACACTCAAAATCATGCCGTAGGTAAACAGACCTGTCACATAACGTTACCCACTTACCAAATTGATATTAATTAACTCTCTCAGTCAGCTATGGAATAATCTGTCTGTGCGATGAATGAATTCACGTTAGTAGCACCAGTGTGACAGTCTGTGTGTTCTTGGTAGCTGTAGTTTTTCCTGCGGTTTCCCATGTGTGTAAAGTCCATACATTCGACTCAAAATCCCACAGTTCTTAGCGAACAGTCCTCTTAACCTCAGCGAGTTTAGGGAGTCAGCTACTGGTGTTTCCTCTACCTTTCATTTGGAGGAGCGGAGCGGAGCGGATGCCTCTCCTAAAAAGACAGGCACAAAATATTTTATTTCTGGAATTGAATTGTCACTGTCCAGATCAGTGACTCTGCTCCGCTCTATTGTTCCTACCTATCTATTGTGGCTTTTTCACGCTTCACACAAACAGCTTTGCGCACACACATGTGGCTCATCAACACTACCATCACTACATTTTTGTTTTAAAATGACAACGTTAATTGCCTGGATGTAAGCGTGAAGAAGACGGGTTAATTGACAGTAAAAGAGTTTAGGACAAAGTTGGTACATTCAGTCAGTAAGCTAAGGAATGCTTGTAAAATACGACTCATTTAAGTGTTTGGTGATTCCGGTCCAAATTTCCCGTAACCTTGTAGTCTATCATCAAAACATATCTTTTAGATGAACTTGCCCCCCACCACCAGGTCGAGTACACTGCCAGATGCCCACCTCCATACTAATCACCAACCCCCCACCCCCAACTGGTAAAACTAGGAGAAACACTAAACAAATCTTATTTTCAGGTTTTAAATAGGAGAGAAGAAGAAAAAAGCCACAAACCAAACTAAGATTTGCACTTTTAATTTGTATAATGTATTGATGGCATTAAGTGCAAATATAGAAAAAACAATTTTTAATAAGATCTGGATTTTGTGTGCCCTGTATGCAACATTCATAGTTACCACTACATACGTGTTTGTATAATGAACTGCACTACATGTGGTTGTTTTTAGAGATTTAAGAGATGTGTAATAGTGCTACAAGGTTTTTGCCTGTGCTATAAAACAACCTCCTTAGCACCAGTGCTCTGTACGAAAAAAGTTACATACAGCCTTGTGTAGCAGGATGGCCGCCGTGGCAAGCCCAGCCCTGTCCATTCCCCTTTTGGCCCACTGTTTACACAGACTGGCAATATCAAGTTTTAAGAGTAAAATTGTACAATAAAGAATATTTTTATATTTTGAACACTGTCTCTTGCCCAGTGGTGATTCGAACCTGCGTGACCTTTCCAACTTTCCAAAAAAAAAAAGTCAGTAACTACTTCCTGGGGCGAAATTCCCCAGGTGGCGTTGTTCGGCAACCTCTCACTCATTCTCAGCCTCCGCTTTGCCACATACTGCTGCTGTTACCGAGCGGCTGGTAGTGATCCCTAGAGACCGTAGATGCCCCCTGTTTAACGGTAAGACTGGCATTAGCATAACTGAGTGGGTGGAAGAGATCCAGGCGTGCATGTGTGCCCGCCATTTGTCCATTGTTGACCAGGCTTTCTTTATTTTTGACCACCTGGAGAGTGAGGCCAGGGACAAAATAAAGTATTGTACCAGTGCTGAGAGAAGCGACCCAGCTAAGGTCCTTGCAATCTTAAAGGAGTTGTATGGTTGTGCTAGATCGTATGTAACCTTGCAGCAGGCGTTCTTTTCTAGGAAGCAGCAGGAGGGAGAAACATTGTTGGAGTTCTCCTTGGCCCTGATGGCTCTCATGGAGCAGGTGAAACAACGCGCACCTGATGGCTTGCTTAATGCAGAGGTTCTCCTACGTGATCAGTTCGTGGAACATGTCCTGGACAGCGCTCTTCGCCGGGAGCTGAAACAGTTTGTTCACCGCCAACCCTCTACTACATTGTTGGAGGTGCGTGGGGAAGGCATGCGGTGGGAGAGGGAGGGGTTCCCAGGGGGTGCAAGGGAACACAGCCACTCCCTCCCGTCCATGTATGGCCTAGAGTATGGGGTGCAGAGCAGTTCTCGACCGGCCCCTCCTGTCTCTTCACGTGGTTCCGAGTTTGGTGAGTTAAAAGAGCTGCTGAAGCATCAGTAGGAACAGCTCAATCAACTCACCCGCACTGTTGCCTCCATGCAGACTTTTGTTCCACCAACTAGATCTTATCGTAATGGCCCCTTGATTTGTCGTCGTTGTCACCAGCCTGGTCACTTTGCCAAGAACTGTGATGGTCAACGAGTCCATGCTGGTCCTGCTGCTGGTCCGCCTTCCACCATGGCCAGGCCCACCAACTCCTCTTGGTGTCCGGAAAACTAGAGCCCACTGAACTGCCGAGCCACAGTTCAGGTGGGGAGTTGGCAGGCTCACAGGTAGCAGCTGCCACCAGGTTAATGGCGTCCTGTCCAACTATTGACGTTGTCATGAGTGGAGTCACTGTTTCCTGCTTGGTGGACACGGGGTCAATGGTGTCCACAGTCACAGAGAGCTTCTTTCTTGAGCACTTTGCACCTTGAGGGAATGATCGCCTCCAGTCATGCCATTGGTTGCAGCTTCGGGCCGCTAATGGTCTTGCCATTCCCTATCTTGGTTACCTAGAACTGGATGTCGTTCTTTGTGGTAAGAAAATCCCTCGCTGCGGTATCCTGGTTGTGAAGGACCCCGCCAGCGCTGAATCTTTCGTCCCTTGGATCCTTGGGATGAATATCATTCGCCGTTGCTATGGGGAACTCTTTGGGGCACAGGGACTTTTGTTCTTTGACTTACCTGCAGTCACCCAGTCTCCTGGCCCTGTCATTGAGGCCTTGCAGCAATGTCATCAGGTCACTACTCGGCGCCATGTTCCACCCACCGGTGCTGCCAGGGTTCGAGGCTCCCACGGGGTCCCAGTCCCTGGTGGTGTCATGAAGATGGTGGCTAGCACTTGCCCTGAACAGTTCTCCGGTCAGTCTCTGCTCTTTGAGCCCCCAGAATCCGGCTTGCCAGCTGGGCTGCTGGCTTCCCCTTGTCTTGTTCAGGTTGTGCGAGGTACAACCCACATCCCAGTGGTCAACGTTGGGACCAATGAAATTGTCCTTTACCCACGAACCTTCCTTGGTGCTCTGAGCCCGGCTGAAGTGGTCAGTCTTCCTCCAGGAGTCACAGAGGTTAGACCCGCTGCCACTGTTTCTTCTCAGGTGGCTGCTGGTTCAGAACAGGGTCAGGTTGAAGCAGTTGACGTGTCTGAATTATCAGAGTCAGAACAGGTGCAGGTCCGGTCTTTGTTGCAGAGGTTTAGTTCAGTCTTCTCTGCTCATGAAAGTGACCTTGGTTGTACAAATCTGGTTTCCCATGACATTCCTCTGCTGGATGATGTTCCGGTTCGGCAGAGATATCGACGCATTCCACCCTCTGACTACGAGGCCGTCAAGACTCACATCAACCACCTCCTGGAGGCCCAGGTGATAAGGGAAAGCAGCAGTCCTTATGCCTCCCCGATTGTCTTGGCACGGAAGAAGGATGGCAGCCTACGTACGTGTGTCGACTACTGCCTGTTGAACGCCAAGACCAGGAAGGACGCTTTTCCTTTACCACGCATCGAGGAGAGCCTTGATACACTGTCTGGAGCCCAATGGTTTTCCACTCTTGATTTGGCGAGCGGTTACAATCAAGTACCAGTCTCAGAACAGGACAAGCAGAAAACCGCCTTTTGCACGCCGTTTGGGCTGTTTGAGTGGAATCGCATGCCGTTCGGGCTGTGCAATGCGCCGAGTACATTTCAGCGCCTCATGCAGAGGATGTTCGGAGACCAGCAGTGTGAGTCTCTTCTTTTGTACTTGGATGACATCATTGTGTTTTCTTCTTCAGTTTCCGAGCATGTCCATTGGCTGGAGGTGGTTCTGGATTGGCTCCAGAGGGAAGGTCTCAAGGTCAAGCTTTCAAAATGTTCCTTCTTCCGGTGAGAGGTCAGCTACTTGGGTCACATCATCTCTGATAAGGGTGTTGCCACCGATCCGGCGAAGATTGAGGCAGTGGCCAAGTGGCCACGTCCCAGCCAGGTGTCAGAGCTACGCTCATTTTTGGGTTTCGCCAGTTATTACCGGCGTTTTGTTGAAGGCTTTGCTAAATTAGCTGGTCCTTTGCATAAGTTGGTGGCCAAGCTGGTTGGCACGAAGACCAAGAAGGCCTCTGGACAGGTGTTCCAGACTGTGTGGACCCCAGAGTGTGAGGAGAGCTTTGAGGCTCTCAAGTTCAAGTTGACCTCTGTGCCAGTGCTTGCATTTGCGGACTTTTCACGCCCTTTCATTTTGGAAATGGACTCCAGCCACAGCCGACTTGGCACGGTCCTTTCCCAAGAGACTGAGGGTGGGGGTAGGCCGATAGCTTATGCTAGCCGGGGCCTTCGACCGACGGAGCAGAACATAGTAAACTATAGCTCGATGAAATTGGAGTTTCTTGCGTTAAAATGGGCCATGACCGAGAAATTTCGCGAGCACCTGTTGGGGCACAGATGCGTGGTCTTCACAGATAATAATCCTTTGAGCTATCTCCAGTCGGCCAAGCTAGGTGCTGCGGAGCATCGTTGGGCTGCCCAACTTGCAGCGTTTGACTTTGAGATCAAGTATCGATCTGGTCGCACCAACAGAAATGGATGATGCAGCCCACCTCCAGCGTTGGCTTGGCAGAGCAGGTCTTGCCTGGTACCTCCGTCCCTGCTGCTCTTCGGTCAGCTCGTCGTCACAGCTTGGTGCCTGCAACCCAGGCAGTGGTATTAGTCTTTCCCCTTCACTCTTCTCTTGACATCCATGCTCTGCAGGGGGCTGATCCCCTCCTGAAAGACATCTTGGGGTA
The DNA here is from genome assembly GCA_029822935.1 of Naso vlamingii. Taxonomy (NCBI): domain Eukaryota; kingdom Metazoa; phylum Chordata; class Actinopteri; order Acanthuriformes; family Acanthuridae; genus Naso; species Naso vlamingii. The sequence goes on along the minus strand of JAPQLA010207781.1, from coordinate 10,086 downwards.
CTGGAGGAGGCAGGTGCAGCCTACTCCCGAGGAGAAACGGCAGCTCCCCAAGATGGCTCTCATCTTGCTGAAACAATGGGATCGTCTTGTGGAAAAGGAGGGTGTGCTGCACCGCCAGATCTATCGTCCAGATGGGGGGGAGGAACTCCTTCAGCTCATCTTGCCATCCATCCTTAAGGACGACACCTTGACGCTGCTGCACCAGGAACACGGGCATCAGGGGGTGGAGCGCACCACAGAGCTTGTGCGTCAGCGTTGTTATTGGCCAGGGATGACTGCTGACATCAAACTGTGGGTCCAAAGGTGTGAGCGCTGCCAGGTTGCGAAGGATACCAGACCTGTGTCAGGTAGCTTCATGGGGCACTTGCTGGCATCGCAGCCAAATGAGATCGTGGCAATGGACTTTACATTGTTGGAGCCCTCCCTGGGTGGTTTTGAGAACGTTCTGGTCATGACAGATGTATTCAGCAAGTACACTGTGGCCGTCCCAACTCGGGATCAGAGGGCATCCACTGTTCTGCTGAATGAGTGGTTTTTCAGGTTTGGCGTCCCGGGTCGCATCCACTCCGATCAGGGCAGGTGTTTCGAGAGCACATTGGTCCAACAGCTCTGTCACTTGTATGGGGTCAGCAAGTCACGCACTACTCCGTACCATCCGGCAGGCAATGGGCAGTGCCAGCGGTTCAACAGAATGCTCCACAACCTCTTGCGCACATTACCAGCGTCACGCAAACGTGACTGGGTGTCTTGTCTTCCCCATGTACTCTTTTGTTACAATACCACCCCTCATCAGGGTACTGAGGAGTCACCATTTCTTTTGATGTTTGGTCATGAACCCCGGCTTCCAATCGACTTCCTTCTGGATCGTGTTCAAGACACTGTGCCGGGAGAGGTTCAGGATTGGCTGGTCGAGCACCAAGCCAGGCTTGAGGTGGCCTTTGGAAATGCTCGGGAGCGAGTGTTGGTGGCTGCCGAGCGTAGTAAAGAGCGTCATGATCAAGGGGTACGTGATGCCCCACTGCAGGTTGGCCAGTTGGTTTATCTTCGTGACCATAGTGCAAGGGGTCGCCATAAGATCCAAGACATCTGGAGCTCTGTTGTTTACCAGGTCCTGAGATCTCCTTCTGGTAGTGGACCCCTCTATACCATCGCCCCAGTGGACGACTTGCAGAAGACCAGGAACGTGCACCGTGACCAGCTCAAGGCCCAGGTTGGGCCTGAACCTGTTCGTCCTTGCTTTCAGTCTCCCCCTCCAAGGACCTCCGAAGCTTCGGATGATTCCCTCGGAGGTGATCTATGGGTCCTGGTCCCTGGCACTCCAGCACCACCTGTCTCTGTGCCCTCAAGGTTATCAGGATCCACAAGGCCCGATGGGGTGGCCTCGGAGGCCAGTCAGCCAGTTCCTGAGACCCCTGCAGCAGCTCCCTCTTTCCAGAGGCATTCATCAACCGCCGGTCCATCAGTTCCATGTCGTACACCTCAATCAACAGCTGGGCAACACTCCAACGTTCATCATCTTCCTCGAGCGGTGAGTCAAGAGGACAACAGTGACATTGGACTTTTGAGGCCAGTGTCAAATGCACAGTCTGCAGTCTTTCGGCCTTGGTGCTAGTGTGTGGTGAGTTTCATTCATCGTCGGGTCGACGATGCAAAACTAGGGGGTAGAATGTGGCAGGATGGTTTCTCCTTGCTCCATCCACACTGGTTAGGGATCAGTGCGCTGATTGCTGGGCGGTACTGCACACCTTTTATATACCGTCTGGTTACACCTGGTGTGCTCTTTTCTCTTCCGGTCTCATGTTGGCTGTGGCCTGGCGTGACGGAGCCGGTGCAAGTGTGGTGGAGCCATTATGGCGTGTTTTTGAGTGTGTGGAGCCCTGTTGGCGTGTCGGATCACCTTGGCGCATGTTTTACTGGCATCAGAGCAGGTATGCGCACCCCTGTCCTTCCTCTCACTCAGCGTGCCCTAGGGCACATCGGTAATATGGTTCTCTCTTTTCTGTTGTAGTGTGTGTGTCTGTCTGTAGTGTGGCCGGCTACTGTGGCCGTGGGGCCGTGTTGCCCCGCTGGAAGCCCTCGTGGGTGTGGTTGTGCCTCCTCGTGGTAAGTCGGCATGTCCGCTCTGCTCTTTTCCTTCTCCTCGTTGCTCGACCCCTGGCTAACTGTAAATATTCTGTGCCACAGTTTGGCCCAGGCAGAAGCCGTGGAATAACTCCGCTGCCTGGCCTGCTGTGACGCGGTGCCGGTGAGGTCCAGTCCATTGTTAATTCATCGCCACGTCTCCCTGGACGACGCTGCTGTTTTGGTTCTTCTTCCTCTTTTGTTTTTTTATTTTTCTTTTGGTTCAGTTTTGGCTTTTCTCTTGTTCTGGTTTGGTTCTGGTTTTGTTCGATTTTCCTTTTTTCGTTTGACTCCATCGCTCTTGCGCTGCTGTGTGACGCAGTCATTTTATTGTCATTCAAAAATTGATTTGTTTTGTTGTTTTCCCTCTTTTGGGGGCTCTCTTTAGTTAAGTTTGAGTTCAGCATCCCCGTCACAGAGCTGTGGGTTTTCTGTGGTGCTGCTGCTGCTTTTTTTTGTTTATTGATTTGAGAAACTGTTTGATTTATTAATTTGTTTATTGATAACTGTGAATTTAATCCCTTTTGTATCCTTTTCATTGTTTTGGGGTTTAATTGTATTGGGAAGATTTAATTATTATTATTCTGGGTTATTTTGATTTCTTTTCCAGATTACTTTAACGTTGTTTTTGGTGTGTGTGTGTGTATGGTGTGTGTGAGGTCCAGTCTGTGCGGCCATTTTTAATTTTCCCTCTTTCCCTGTGGACAGGTGCTGTGGGCCCAGAGCGGCGACCCAATCCCTGGTGGCGGGTTCTTCACTTCTCAGTTGCGGTGTGTGCAGCGTCACGGGTGATAATTTTATTAGTTTTGTTTCTCCCCCCTTATTGGTTACGGGCCGCTGTGGCAAGCCGAGCCCTGTCCATCCCCCTTTTGGCCCACTGTTTACACAGACTGGCAGTATCAAGTTTTAAGAGTAAAATTGTACAATAAAGAATATTTTTATATTTTGAACACTGTCTCCTGCCAAGTGGTAATTTGAACCTGCGTGACCTTTCCAACTTTCCAACACCTGGCGAAATTCCCCAGGTGGCGTTGTTCGGCAACCTCTCACTCATTCTCAGCCTCCGCTTTGCCACACTTGCTAAAGAGCCGGCACGTTCGCAGCCGACACATCACCATTGTGGCGACATTATGCCAATGTTGTTTTCTTCAGTGTAAAAAAAAAATCAAAGGTGGTGTGAAGACGGGACTTTGTTGAAGTGATATTGTGCAATCTTTGTGTACATGGCTTCTCTCTCACTCTCTCCCTCTCTCTCTCTCTCTCTCTCTCACACAAACACACACACGCAAATTTTCTCTCTCCAACACACACACACACACAATTGTCTGCCTGATGACTGCACTGACAACCTCCTCCATGCCCCCTACAAATCCCTTCTGCATTAACTTTGACAGGTGTGTGCGAATGTGACTGAGAGAGAGCAGGACATAGAAAAGGCCAGAATATCGCCCACCCCAGGTACTGTGCTTTCAGGAGAAGCACTCTCTCAATTCTTCCCTGTCTCTTCAACACACACACACACACACACACTGTATAATTGTATCTGTGTATATATGCCATGTATGTTCTAATTATATGTCAAGTATAGACCAACTCTCCTGCCACACTGTCCCTCTCTGCTGTTCCATTAGCTCTCTCTCCCGTCTCACCCACTCGAATTGTCTCCCCGATCCTGATACCACCCCCCCCACACACACACACACACACACACACACCCCTACTCCTCACTCTGTCAGTGGATGCTTAAAAGTCATCCCTTTGTAGAGGTGTTGCCTCTCAGTGGAAGTTGATAGCACTGTAGCCTGAGTTCAGTTGGAAGTTAGACAAGTCAGCTTTGGACTAAGTAGCTCTGAGCTGCACTGCAGCTCACTGCTGAAGTTCATTTGGTGCAATATGGGGTCATTGTTTCTTACTAGCCCCACCTACATGACGGTGTGGTTTGCATTGTGCTGGTTGGAAAATTCTGCTTCTCACTGGAAATAGTTGACAGAACTTCAGCTTTCAGTGTTTTATAGATAAAATGTAGCTCCATGTGTTTACAAATTTCAATCTGAAAGTTTTGGTGGGCTTGAATTGTTTCTTTAACTTTTAAATGAATCACAATGAATAAGACATGGTTTTATTCTGCCCACTGTCTGTCAGGATTATGGCTGTCAATGCACAAGTAAGCATGCAGATGTGTTCATTGGTTGATTTTCACATATCGATCTCTCCCTGGGCTGGTCTCTCTGTACCAAAGTGTTTTAAAATCAAAGCCAATATTGCCTGAGGTTTTTTTTTATATACTATTTTTATCATTACTGTCTCTCCTCAGTCCCGTTTGTAGCTCTTTTGATCTTTCTCATGCATATATTTAAATTCCTTTAACTTTAGGTTGCCTATAAAACTTTGGGCAAGGGACAGCAGATGAAAACCATTTACTTTTCAGACTAACTCATTTCAGTCCAATTGTCACTTGATGTGTATTGTCCCTGACAAATAAACCAAAAAAATAAGATAATAAAGAAGCTTTCAGGATATTTCCTGCTTTGTGTGTCATGAGGTGTGACAGTCGTTTTAAATTGGTTATAGTTTTTGTGTTTTTTGAGGTAACCATGTCTTTTATTCAGCCTTCTAGTCAGATACATCTTGAAAACGAGTTTTTAGTCTCAGCTTTACTTGCTTTAACAAAAGAGACAATGATAAATCCTGCAGCTTTTGGACAATAACCCCACATTTAGTATGCATTTACATGTGTCGTGGCCAGTTTCTACGAGCTCAGAAAATTGTCTGAAAATCAAGCAGCACGGTGTGGGAACCAGGCAAAATGTAACAATTTGGCTCTAAGACGGAAAGACCCAAACAACTAAGATGACTTATACAGATAAAATGTAATTTCTGCTGCTAGAGACATTGAGTCATGTACAGGATCACAAGATTTCATTTTTAAACAGCAACGAGTGCATATGAAAATCTGTCCATTAAAGTTTTGTCACGTATGTTTCGTCACATTTGCAGATTTTCTTCTTCACTCAGACTGGTGTTTCCTTGGGTTTCAATATTTGGAACATTTGGATGATGTCGGTACACATCTCGATAAAAATGACTGATATTGTAAATTAAAAAAAAACAACCTCATATTTTCTTGTATAGGTTTTATTTGCAATAATAGTGAATGTAGGTCTTTACAATATCCCCACAGCACACTTGGACTTGCCTCACAGCACACCAGTGCGCTGCGGCACACACTTTGGGAACCTAGAGTTTTTTTATGTTTTGATTGTAGCATCTCTACTACACCCACTCTGAGCAACTACAGCTAAAATACACTGATCTGGATGTGAGTATACATTATTACAATTTTTAAAATAGAAACAAGCACAGGCAAAATTTTATAGCTAAGTGCTAGTTTTTGGATGTATACCAAAGTTGTTTACAGTTTCATAGACTGAGTAGAATTTTTCTGTGGCAATTTCCACTTGAATTGTACAACTACAAAACCTGGAGACAAAAAAATTGGGTGTCAGGTTATGAGGTTCAGATACTGTTTTTTATGGTACAGAAAAAGAAAATTATGAGGTTTTATAATCACAGTCCATAAAGTGATTAAGCCTGCATGATTTTACCACGTAATATTATAAAATGCAATTAAATAAACATGCTTTCAGAGTACCAGGTTGGTGTACAGGCAGAATTTTTTTAAAGCCATATTTGAAAAATACAATTTTAAATTTAATATACATGAAGGAAAAAAATAAATAAATATGCTGTGATTAGATGAAATGTCTGATCTTGGCTGGATTACTGAATAATTCTCTGCACAATTAAATCATTAAAAAAAACTGTGAGACATGTTGGAATTCTGCTGCTTTATACAATGAGGTAAACATTCAAATGAATGGAGACAAGGAGATGCAGATGCTTGATCGGGGGACAAAACAAAGTATAGACACAATAAAGTTAAAAAAGTTTTTGATTTGAGCAAACATCATGTATTTATTTGTTTGTTTGTTTTTATTACTTATTATTAATTGCATTTTTCTTCTTAAAATACAAGATGACTTTAAATAGCCTACAAGTAAAAAAGCAACTCAAGTTTCACAGTTCTTTTTTTTTCCAGGGGAAGGTAATGCAGACACAGAGGTCATCCAACTTTATATGCAGGGAATATACATTAGCAGAATGTTTGACAAAGAAATTCCATGTCACTCGGACCGCTGATGGTGTTTAATGTCTCCAAATTTACCTCTGTGTGTTTACGGTAACATTTAGCTGGATGCAGAGATGACCTTGTATGTCTAATGCTGTTTTTAAACTTTTATGTATATTATAACTACTATACATGTCTACAACTAATACTTATTTTTATTATGCATTAATACAGTGATTTTTTTTCCCTATGATTTTTTGGCTTGTAAAAATTCTAAAACAAATTTTCTTTTTTGTTCTTTGTTTCTGTTGTTATTGTACAGATATTTTTTAAATTGTTAATTATTATCTGTGGATATATATTTTATATAAAATCTATTATTATTATTATTATAACAATATTTTTTATTTTTTTTCTTATTTTCTTTCTTTTGCTGACATCCTAACCAGGCTGAAGGGAGATTAGCAGATGAGATTTTGCAATTCAGTGGGACTTTTTCAAAAAAACGAAACAAAACAAAAAAACTGATAATGCCAAAGTGACACATTCACAGTGCTTTTTTCTGCAACCAACAGTTAACATCTCAGAATTAAAAATAATAAATTTGAATTATTCAAGTATTCAACAAGAGAAATAGTGAAGTCCCCCATTTGTAAAGCAGCAGTTTTATGGCAGGTTGATAGATATTTACTTTATTATCCATGTGCAAATGAATAAAAGTTAATTTTGGGCTCTGATAAGGACTGTGAATGATGTTTTTTGGTATTATTTATTGAGCTGTCTGGCCTACACCATTTGGCAAGATTCTTCATTTCATCACTTGCAGGTTTTGTAAATAATTCAGGTAAGTCTCATAAAATTGCATCCACACTCCTGTCCTTTTAGCATTGTCACAGTTTTCTGTTTTTTTGCTTGACCTCGAACTGCTGCTTGCCATTGAAATTTATGGTGTTTGTTACTAAATTGATAAATCAAATTCTTTGCAATATAAAAATCAGTGAAGGAAGTCTGCAGCTAACCTTTAGTGAATTAGAGCAATGGGAGAGGGGGGTGAGGGGTTAAGAAAGCAAAAGTCACAGAGATAAAAAGAAAAGGAATATATGACAGTGATTAACAAAGTCTCAGGGTCCACGGAGGTTCTTCACAGACATCGTATACGATTTTCTTGGTGAGACTCTGTGTGCAACGTCTGTGAGCTATCAGGTCTGCAGGTAGAGCTGGCCAGCAGACAAAGATGATTGACAGCTTGTATTTTCATTGCAAATCATCTCACTGTGTTTTTGTTCTCCTCTCTCTGCAGTGGACAGCTGAACACCAATAAGATAAAAGTAGAACAGGAAAAAAAAAAAATAACCGTACATAAGCCTTACAGTTGTCAAAATCAATATCAAGCCAACGGCATTGTTAATATCTTTTTAAACTAATTTTAGCCAAATCTTGAAGCAACACTAAATTAAAAAGAAAAAATCTCAAAGACACAAATTTGAATACAAATGTGCTTAAACAAGTCAAAATATGCTGTGCAAAAATACCAGAAAAAGAAAGGCAACACAGAACAGAACGGTAAACAGTGTAAAAACATGACAGACCTATTAAATTTTGAACACAGAAAACAACATTAAAGAGGCATTAGTATCATTATTAGTCGAGTTCTTCCAGGCAGTGAAAGCCTGTAAAGAAAAAGCATTTTTCTCTAGCTCAAAAACAAATAAACAAACAAAAGAACTTCAGCTTGTCATAACAGCTCAGTGTTAACAGATGTTTTTTTTAAATGTCTACACAGCTGGTTTGTAGATTAACTGTTCAGTCAGATCTACATGGATGAATCAGTTTGTTACCACATGACTTAAGTTGTTAATTAAATTGAAAAATCGTTATTGTTACCATAACTTTTTGATGTGTTTTGATAGTGAATTTTATATTTTATTGCAGAGAAATTATTGTAATTAATGTGACTTCATGTGATTTAAGAATCTGCCTCTCTGTGTCAGTACAGGATAAACAGTGTCACTGTTTACTACAGAGCAATCAAAGCCTCTGTCATCTGAAGAATCGAACACACTTGTCCTTGAGGACATCAAAGAGGAGTTAGTGTAAAATGACTAGTCAGTGCAGGACAGAACTCCCCTATACTAAAAACCTGTCAAAGTTCCCACCTTTCCAGACATGGCCAAAGATGTCACATCGAATTGTAAACTAGCGAGAACAGATGACAGACTCAGTCAGACTTAGAGTGAAATGTGTTCATTTCCGTGTCAAAGCAGTAACAAGGCAACTAAGAAGAAAATGTTTCATTTCCCTTATTCACAAATAAATATGTGGAAATGCAGTTCCTTTCCTGTCTTTAATCAAGAACATGGTCTTTCAGTTTGAGAACATGATGTATTGATTGCACACTCCTGCCCTCCCATTAAAAAACTTTACAGATATCTTCTTGCTTCCACATGAACTTAATGCTTGCATGCAGAAATAAGACTTGCTGGGACAGATTTTGTGCACTTCAGCTTCAGCCTCTCCCCTCACTCTTGGCGTGGTCTGTGCACCTGTGAAACTTTTGCTCTTGTATTTTTTTCTCTACTTACAGATATTTTTGCAACAAACCTATCATTATTAATAATTAATAATAATTAGTGACATAATGCCTGCCTCGCTGCGGTGCATTCACTTGTCTTCTTAATTGTCTTCTCAATCTTTATCAGATCAGCTCAAGAAACCCTTCAACAACAACACCCATAAAGATTCCAACGTGTTAATCTAAATGTATATTATTTAACAACTTAAATGATATAAACTGGATTTTGTTATAACAGCATACATATAAAGCACAGTGAATATTAAACTACTCGTGTTAGGTTTGATCTAGATGATTCAGTCTCTGCTAATTAATAAGCTATTGTGACAATACATTCTCAAGACAACCCCAATAATTTGCTATTTGTTTTTTTCCCTCTCCATATATTTTTCATCATTAACATTTTTGTTAATAGTTCCTTGTAAGCTTGAGAAACTTTTGCGTGCACGCGAGATATTGTCTGATTACTGAGACCATCCACTGCCTTTGGCAATGTGTTTGTGTGTGGAAATGACAGTAGAGGAGTTAGCTGTACCATACTTTAACCAGGAACTTCATTGTAAAGTATTTAAACGTCTGGCTCAGTGACAGGTTGCTGACACACACACACACACACACACACACACAAACAGAAATCATCATCCGCATTTTAAGTGTGCCATTCAACTTATGTTACCAGGCAGTGGTGCACACAGTAGACAACACACACACACACATAACAAACAGGTCCATGAACATACTACCACACAGAACTAATGAATGAAAGCTGAGCGGACAGGACAGGCTAAATAAAATGCACTTATAAAAACACAAATGTACAGACTACATTATTCTGCATGTATCAAAAACCTGATAGCTTTGCATACTCTGCTGCGAATGCTCTGCAAACATTTCCAGTAACTCCAGAGCGTTAAAACGTTCAGAATTTAAAATCCCTTAATAAAAGATCAAACTGATCATTTCTAAAATTCACATGTTTTTATCTCATGAATATTTCATCATCATTTCATTTTTGTTGCCATTAGGCTTTAGATAAACAGGATTTTCACTGCAGCAATATCAAGCTGTTTTTCTCTCAGACTTCCTTCTCACAGGGAACAGCACCTGTAGCCTCTTAAAGAGGCGGAAAACAGAAATCTGACTGCACAATGAATCATTTTCATTGCAGCAAGAACATTTAATAATAAGAATAAGATAAATCACTTAAATATGTTGGAGAACTTCTGCCTCCAAATAAAGAAACAGGTGACAATCAGATCCTGTG
>JAPQLA010207720.1:0-18601 GCA_029822935.1 Naso vlamingii | reverse complement strand
CCGTCCTTTTTTCTGTACTACTTTTTTTTTTAAAAAAAGGTGAAAATTTAGAGTATACCCACTTCTCAAGGGACCACTACACCACTGGTGGTTACACTTCTGTAAGCCCCCTGCAAAACTGGTAAAATGTGCAGTTGCAGTTATAGTGGACAATATTGCAATTTGTGATTGCAATTACGATACAATGAAAAAAAAAATGGTATCATGAGCTATAATAGAGAATAATGATAGTTTTGAAAAGTGTATTTCTCGACTCAAAACATACAATTACCACTGTATTTCCGCCAGCTGTTTTGATACAGAAAACGAATTAAATAATTACCAAGGACCTTCACTGTTGGATTTATCATACTGAATTTACATTATGAAATATAAAGTCACCCAAGTTCCAGGGGACATAACTCAGAATGCAAAAGAGATACGGTGAGGATTGAAGGCTCATTTTGACAGCCCAGCTGTTAGCTTCCGGCTAAAGAAAAAACTAAGCCGCTATTTTTCTTCAATCAAAAGTTATTGACTGTTTTGTAAATGATGTATTTTGGGATCATATACAATCCCACTGACCCCAGAGGGTTAATAAAGGCTGCAGCATCCGCTTTTTCAACCCCTTCCTCCTGCATTTTGGATCATGAAAAGACACCAGATAGCATCAGGGCTAACAATAGCTCAGTCGAGCAAAACAGAGTTTACTCCTATCTCAGAGGGTCAAATTGCAAAGACAGAGTGTAAAGACAGAATGTAAAGACAGACAGTGAATGCTGCTTCAGCATTCACACTAACTAGAAAAATTGCATTTAATGTTGAAAATGCTAGTGTGAATGCTGAGAGCTGAAATGCATGCAGAAATGCAAACTAAAGGTGTAAAAGGCGGAAAGAGCACAAACCCAGCATAAAACCTAAGAAGCTGAATGTTTGAAAAAGTTAAAAAGATTTTAAAAAGGGCATAAATATCCATAAACAGCTGAATATTTTCAAATTTGAATAGTTTCTGTAACTTAATGGATAAAAAAGAAATGAGGATGAAGGGTAAGGAAGAAGAGAAGATAGCAATAGCGTTACGTAGCAGAGGGAGTGGTATCAGAAGTAGTAAAAGAATGTAGTAGTAGTAATGTAAGTATTACTAGTATTACTAGTCGTAGATAAGATAGTAGTCCATCTGAGTTTATGAGTGTGACTGTGTTTTTCAGTGCCCACAGAGCCTGAAGAATGGAATAGAGTGGACAGGTCTAAACTATTCAAAATACTCCAGCAGCAAACAATGGTTAGAATAGAGATTTAATTTGCCATTACATACATAGAAGTGGCTAAGAGACAAATATATCAAAGCCTGTTTGTTTGTGTGCTTTTGTTTGCATTAGTACACTAATGCTCACAGCAATAATATTGTGTGTCTGTGTTTGATTAATTAGCCAGTTAACATCTGCTGTGTTGAACTCTAACTTGACACCTTAATATTGGATCTGTCTTACACAGCTCTGAGACACAGTGTGAAAACACAGTGAAAGCCCTGAAAATGCGCCCTTGAACAAAGCAGAAGTACATTATGCTTTGTGTGTGGATAAACATTAAAATGACTAAGATATGGCAGTTTTAAAAAGAAGAGAAGAACAAGGGCATGAACAGAGAAGAGGGGGAAGAAAGGATGAGGAGGAAGGAGAAGGAGCAGAGAACAGGAGGAGAGAAGAGTTCCTCAAAGTCCAGCATATAGACAGAGTCACACAGCAGATAAGATGTTAACAGAGATCAGCAGCAACTTAACATGAAAATGCTTTATAAGTTGAAGGTTAGAAGATAGATGGGCTATGGTAAGTTGCTATGTCTATAAATAGAAGAAAGTATGACTGAGCAAATAATGTTAAAAATGATGAGATGAGATAAGAATAGATTAGATTAGACTTTATTGTCACTGTACATTGTACAACGAACTTGTGTTTGTTACTTCAGCAATGCAACCAGATAAAAACTGACTTAAACGGGCAATTAACCAACTGACACAAAACATGCAAGTTAAAACCATTCAATACTAGCAGCCACAGTGTCAAGGTGCAAGGTGTAAAATGTAGAAATGTGTTTCAGGGGCTGAGGTATGTGTGTGCAGAGGGGGTGACGGAGGTCACAGCTCTGGGGAAGAGGCTGTTCTCAGTCCGCTAGTCAGAGGTTTATAGTTCTGAATCTCCATCCTGAAGGCAAAGGGGACAAACAGTCGGTGACCTGGGTGGGTTGGGATCCGTGGCAATGCTGTTGGCCTTCCTCTGGAGGCGGCCATCATACACCAAGTCCAAGTCTGGGAGTGGACCTCTATGGGAGTACTATTGTAGCAATAGATCTGTGTGTGCGTGCTTTACCTTTTGTGTGTGTGTAATCAGATCTGTGTGTGCGTATTCAGATCTGTGTGTACGTAATCAGATTTGTGTGTGTGTAAAACAATCTGTATGTCTGTATTCAGATTTGCAAGTGAAGACAAATCTGCAAATGCATGCAAAGATCTGTGAATGTGTACACAGATCTGTAAGTGTACATAAATCTGTAAATGTGTAAACAGATCTGTAAATGCGTACATAGATCTGTGAATGTCTGTCATCAGTTACAACTCAGGCAGAGGCTCTCGATTGGCTGTCATTTTACACGGGATTTTTGCCACACTTCTGCCATGGCAGATCTGTGCAGTGATCCGCATGTGTAGAAAAGATTTGTCTGTAACTTTGCCTTTCCTTTGCCCTGAGCTCAGGTTCACAGGCTCATGCTGCAGTAGCAGCCAGGCAGCATGCACACCACTAGTGGGCGCGTAGCACCCAGTGATGTTAAGCGTGTCATTGTTGTAACAGATGATCGTTGTGCCTGCGGTGATGTTGAGAGGCAGACCCACAATGGATTCTCGATTGTTTGCTGTAAGTAAAAGTTCATGTTTTAGCAGTAACTTAGTTGTCAGAAGTATTATTGTCTTATTAAAAAAAAATTAACGTTTGCTCAGCTTGTGTGTCACTGAGCAAATACACCAAGTAATGTTAGCACTAGAAGCTAGCTAAGTTAACTGGTCCCATTAACGTTGGCTGAAAATGTTGTTGCCCACACAGGAGGTCATAGGAGGGTGAGTTAAATGGGTCAGATGGCTGCTGTTAATGAGACAGGCCAGTCATTTGGAGTCAGCACGCATAATGTATAATTACTGAAGCAGCCAAAACAACTAAAGGAGCTTCTCAAAAGCCCGCTACTGAAAAACCATTTATTTGGACCAATGCAGAGAGCTGTTCATTACTAGCATAGGCCTCCCACAATCCTCTGGGCTGTTTTACACCACCCGGGACAAGTCCTTCCCGTCTTGTACTGTGCAGCTGGCAATTCCATACAGTCACACGGAGACAACGGATGCTTTCAGTGGTGCCTCTGTAAAAGTTCACCCGTAGCTGAGAGGGGACTTCGGCCAGCTTGAGCCTACTCAGGAAGGAGCCTTCCTCAAAAGGATTGCGAGGTGTTCAGAGCCCAGGTGAGGTCAGCTGTAATGTGGATTCCCAGGAACTTGATGTTGTCCACGCGCTCCGCTTTCTCCCCATGTGGAGCATGTGCTGTCCTTCTGGTTGTCCTGTGGTCCACAGTGACCTCTTTAGTCCTAGTGGCGTTCAGGACCATGTTGTTGTCTGAACACCGCTGGGCCAGGTGATGTCATGTGATCCTCTCTATAGTGGCTCTCATCATTATGCGATGTGAGATCCACCACAGTGGTGCCGCAGCTTTATATGCCCCGTTGAGAATGCTGTTGTCCAGCCAAGTCTCTGTAATGGTCATCACACAGCTTTCCGTGCTGCGTGACGTAATTCTCAGCCGCGTCTGGTCGATCTTGTAGAGTTTGCAAGGAAAAGACTCGGAAGAGCCAGTCTATGTGGGTTAGAATGTAGATACATGTTAGCTTAGCTCAGCACACAGAACACAGTAATTCCTTGAATTACAATAGCTCCTCGCACCGTTTCAGTGTGAGGACCTAATGATTAAAGCTGCAAGCAGCGTTTGGCCAGCAGCTTGTTGTCATCGCTGGAAAGGAGCACTAACACTTTCTGTCCAGGATTGAGGGATCTCTGCCGGCTGACCGATCGTACCAGGACTTCTGCCCTTGCTGGTCTCCCGCCATGTGTGATTGGGCAAGCTCACACATTTTCTTCAATCGGTCTCTCATCTGGAGAACATACGATATGATGTTACCAGATTCCACCCTCCCTTTGTCTCCCTCCGAAATCAACCTCAGCAGTGAGAGAGGTCCCCACACTTCATGCTCGTACAAAAGTTCAAATGGAGAGTGTAGAAACTTTTATGTTGTGTGTGAAGAACCACACTGACTTGAATCGAAAACACTGGCTTTTTAATAACCGACTGGGTTACCAGAGGTTGACCCTGCAACGAGAGAGACACACACTAGATGGAGCTATAAGCACACCGATAGGCTAGGCTGAGCATAAGTACGGTGGCTCATGACGAACAAAAGAGTGATCATTTAGCCAATGATCTACATCCCTTCTCTTTAGCTGAAATCTTCAACGAATAACAAAACTGGTCAGATAACATTACAGAAAATTTCAATATGTTATACCATTATCAGTAAGCAACTCAAAAATGATATTCTTAGTTTACTTAAACCTAGATAACACTAATCAGGATAAACAAGTGAGAAAACACATCACTTTAACAGGTGCATCCTGTCACTCTACCATTTCACTATAATCGCACAACTGAAAGAATTAAATGCAGCAACAATAGTAATCATACAAATCCAGCAATATGCATAGCATTTCAAAACATGAATTCACTGCATATATTTGGGGTTTGGTCTGCAGGTATGTCTTGAACATGTCGTGTAATGGGCAGTTCTGTCCTTAGTGGGTGAGTGGGGTGTGGGCACAGGCCGAAGAGGGGAAGGGGGCTGTTTACACATGGCGTATGGCTCTGGCATTTGTGGTGTGGGGGGAACAGAGTTCGTTTAGGAGCAGCCGTTGACTTGGGGGTCTGAGTCCTCTGTGTAGGGCTGTGGTGGTGGTTCTGCCACAGGAAGGATGTGGCAGCGGTTCCTTCTGTATATCTCCCATTTGGACTGGATCATGTAGGAGCGTGGCTCCTTGCTCATCTCCTGTACAGTCCCAAGTTGGTCAAAACCCTTGGGGGTTTGCATGCGCACCACTTGTCCCTCTGCTAAAGGCTTTAGAGGGTGACTTGACTTGTCGTTGATTTGATTGATTTGTTGGGTGCATTTTCAGTGAGGGTTTCAGTAGGTTGGTGCTTGCTGGAATGACTGCTCGTGTCTCCCGTGACATGAGACGCTGAGCAGGGGAACCCAAAATAGAATCCCGGGGAATGTTTCTGACGTTAAGAAGGTTGAGGAACACGTCAGTTCCTTCTTTGTCGGACTTTTCCATCAGCTCTTTAGCACTGCACACCGCTCGCTCTGCAAGGCCGTTTTACTGAGGATATTCAGGGCTACTGGTGGTGTGGATGAAATCCCATTGTTTGGCAAAGTCCTTGAAATTCTGACTAGTGTATTGTCTAGCGTTGTCAGAGATGAGAGTGTTTGGTGCGCCATGAACTGAAAAGTGTCTTTCAACTTGGAGATCACTGCTGAGGTTGCTATGTCAGGGAGGAGATCGATCTCGTACCATCTGGAGTATGAGTCCACAACCACTTGATAGTGCTTGCCACGCCAGTTGAAAATATCTGTGGCCACTGTGGACCATGGGAGGTCTGGGACATGATGAAGTTGAAGAGATTCCCTTTGTTGGTGTGACTTGGTGCTGTTGCATGCTGCACATAAAAGCAAGCGTGTCAGACATGTCTTTTGTCATAGTTGGCCAGAAGATGATGTTTCTAGCTCTGTGCTTGGTTGCTTCAGCACCCGGGTACCCTTTATGCACTATGTCAACGTACACTTTGTGCAGAGATTGGGGAATGATTGTTTTGTGTCCTTTCATGACAATGCCATCTTCCACTGCGAGTTCATCTCTGTAAGGGAAGAATGGCCTGACAGTGGGTTGGAGCTGGTTCATTTTGGTGGGCCATCCTCTTTGGATGACTGCACTGTGGCTTTGCAATGCTCCATCCTCCGCTGTGTGCTGTCTGAGTTTCTCCAGGCGGGCTGTAGAGATGTAGCTCACTGCCATGACTTCAAAAGCATCTTCATCAGCGGGGCTCTGGGACATGTGCTTGCCTTTTTTGTACACCTGGCTGATGTCGTAGCGCTGCAGCTGGAGTAACATTCTCTGTAAACGGGCTGGGGCAGTGTGAATGGGCTTTTTTATGATCATCACCAGAGGCTGATAATCAGTCTCCACTATTGTGGGCTTTCCATATATGTAGTCTTTGAATTTTGTGCAGGCGAAACACGACAGCCAGGAGCTCTCTCTCAATTTGTGACATATCGTGTCTCAGTATCCGTAAGGGAGCGCGACACAAACGCAACTGGCCTGCTGCTTTGCATGCATGCAGCTCCCAGACCATAGCATGAAGTGTCACAGGTGAGCGTGGCAGGCTCCTTGACGTTGTAGTATGCCAGTACGGGTGCGCTGGGCAAACACGACTTGAGACGGTCAAATGCCTCTTGATGTTGTGGGAACCAGCGCCATGCAGTCTCTTTATGAGTCAGTTTCCTCAGCGGTGTTGCGATGTCACTGAGGTTTGGGATGTACTTAGCGAGGCTGTTGATCATACCAAGGAAGTGCTGTAGTGAAGTGAGATTTGTAGGGACTGGCATGTCGGTGATTGCTGCAGTTTTGGAAGGGTCGGCTTTCAGG
Source organism: Naso vlamingii (assembly GCA_029822935.1). Lineage (NCBI taxonomy): Eukaryota > Metazoa > Chordata > Actinopteri > Acanthuriformes > Acanthuridae > Naso > Naso vlamingii. The sequence continues at coordinate 11,834 of JAPQLA010207720.1, read as the reverse complement.
CATTGGCTTGTGAAGATGTAGCCTTCATAGCCTACTTCGTCTAGGCGAAATTTGCACTTATTAGGATTTAGCTTGAGATTGACCTCTCTCACTCTTTCAAGCACTCTTTTCAATTTTGCGTCATGGTCCTGCGCCTCCAATGATGATATCATCAACGATGACTGAGCATGGATAACCAGTGAATAGTTGCTCCATGGTACACTGAAACACCTCACTTGCTGAGTTGATGCCAAAGGGCATTCGTAGCGCCCAAATGGGGTGCTGAACGTTGTCATCAGTGAGGATTTCTAATCAAGAGGTATCTGCCAAAATGAGTTTTTAGCATCCAGGACTGAGAAGACTGTTGCTCCGGACATCTGTGCTGCCACCTCTTCAACACTGCGCATGGGGTAATGCGGCCTTTTTAGTGCTGTGTTGAGATCTTTTGGATTTATACATAGCCTGATTTCTGGTTTGTCTTTCTTGTGTGTTGCCACCATGAAGGAGACCCAATCAATTGGCTCACTGACTGGTGTTATGACACCTATCCCCATGCGTTCCAGTTCAGCTTGTCCCCTCCCTCGCATCCGGGATGCACAGGCACTATGCTGGGGTCTACCGTCATGGTATAAGTAACCAGGAGCTCTTCGCTGAACAGGTCTTGGTATTGTGTCAGAATCTCTGTGTTAAAGTTTATACTATTCTCCATGGTGACTTGATGGACATCAGGAATCATTATGACTATTTCCATGTCCACGCATACATGGAATCCCAACAGCGGTTGCATGTCTCTGTCCACTATGTAGAAGGGCAATTTGTGATGCTGCTCCTTTAAGCTGCATGCTAGTCTTACCTTGCCAGTGGTCCCAATTTTAGTGCCTCCATAAGCAATAAGATTTGCAACTCTTTTCCGTTCCACAATATGCTCACTGTTGGACACGTGTTAGAAAATCTCTTGTCATTGTCTTGTCTCTTGACATTACATTTCGCTCCTGTGTCAACTTTCATTTCAGTGGGCTTGCCATTGATGTGTATTGTAATGAATCCTTCATCCTTTTCATCATCTGAGTGGGAATTAACACTGTCAACACTGTCATGGACCTCCACTCCATCCACATAAAATGTGTCATCATCACATGTGGGTTGATCAACTGTCACTTCATGCACTGACTGTCTGAAAGTCTTTTGGTTAGAATTACTGTGTGGTTTAGACTTGCAGCAACTTTTGTAATGGTTTGCTTTTGACAGTGATGGCACTTTGGTCCGAAAGCTGGACATTCATTCCTCTTTGCAGCATGGCTTCCTCCACAATTGTTGCACTTTGTGATGGTATATGAGGGTGACAGTGGTTTTGACTGATGTTTTCTGTTTGAAGCTGGTTTTACTGCATCAACACATGTGACTTGTGTAGATAACGTTTTGCTACTTGTTTCAGTCATTTCATGGATGCGGCAGATTAAGATTGCCTTGACAAGCGTTAACTCACTGTCTCTCAAAAGATATTTTCTTATAGAGTCACTGGTAATACCGGTCACAGATTAGCTTGTCAGTCAAATCTCTAAATTGGCAACTCTTGGCTTTAATTTTCAAGTCACTGATGAATGGACTCAATGCTCTCACCTTGTTTCTGGTTTCTGGAGTGTTCGATGACTTCTGGTCCAGCAAGATTGAGGAGAATATAAGCCCTTGTCTTTGCAGGCTTGTCTGAATGTGCTGCGGCAATGAAAGTATCGTACTCCCTTTCAAAGTTTCTCCAGTTCTCTGCAACATTTTTGTTGAAAACAACAGGGTCGGGTCTGCAGAAGCTGTCCACCATGTTTTCGTGTTACCTCCCCTGCAGAAAAAAAACAGATTGTCCGACGAAAAAATACTCACAGGCGTTAAGTCCATCCCACTTCTGACACCATGTAGAAACATGTATGTTGTGTGTGAAGGACCACACTGACTTGAATCCCAAAAACTGGCTTTTTAATAACAGACTTGGTTACCAGAGGATGAACCTGCAACATGCATACACCGAGAAAGACACACTAGATGGAGCTATAAGCACACTGATAGGCTAGGCTGAGCATAAGTACGGTGGCTCATGATGAACAAGAGTGATCATTTAGCCAATGATCTACAGAGAGAAAACAGTGGAGGCCTGTGGTACTTCCCTGTATGCGAAGAGGAGGTATGGCAGCCACTGATCCCAATCCTTACCTTAGTTGTTGACAAACTTCCATAGCATCTGCTTCAAGGTCTGATTAAAATGTTCAGTCAATCCATCTGTCTGGGGGTGATATGGCATGGTCCTCAGGCTCCTTATACTATGTCATCGGTACACCCGTTTCAGCAGAGTGGACATGAAGTTGGTTCCCTGATCAATCAGTATTTCATGAGGCAAGCCCACTCTAGAGAAAAACTACACCAGACAAACAGCAACTGACTTTGCTTTCATGGATTTGAGTGGAAAAACTTCAGGGTACTTTGTAGCATAATCTAATATGACCAGCACGTAACAGTTCCCTGCCTTGCTCCTCTCAACGGGACCGACAATGTCAATCCCCAGGCACACAAATGAGGTACCCTTGATGGGTAGTGGTTAAAGTGGAACTCTGGAGGGGGTTTTAGCAGATGTTATTTGGCACTGAGGGCAACTTTTACGGTATTGAGCAACATCTCTGCATAGACCAGGCCGGTGTAAAATGATTTTTGATGTGAGCTGTGGTTTTGTGTTACCCAGGTGGCCAGCCCAGGGAACAGAGTGCCCCAAGGTGAGTATCACCATACTCACCTTGGGGCACTCTGTTCCCTGGGCTCGGTCTCTAACCTCTTGGGGAACCACTGGCTGCAACGCTGATCTCTGCTGATGATAGAGTATGTCATGCTGTAGAGTATACTCATCCCTGTTGAAATCAAGTTCAGCACCAGGCTCCTTCTCCTTTGCTTTCTGAAAGAGAGACACTTAGATCATGGATCAGCTTTCTGCATCTCAGTGATATTGACTGGCATTTGAAAGCCTAAAGGTAACTCTGGCTCAGTGTTGCTGGTGGTTTCACAACTGTGCGTTGGAACTTCTCCTGTCTTCTCTGACTGCAAGTTTTCCGAGACTTCCCAGGTGTTGTCTCATACTTAGCATTGTAGAAGGGCAGTGCATTGAGAGTCTCAGGGTGTTCATTGGATTTTTTTTTGCCTGTGCTCTAGTAACAGCAGCATTACATTTTCGGCTTTGGTCTGTCTCCAGCAAATCAAAGAGTACTGGAGGGCCTCGCCCTAGCACAGTAGGAAAAGGTAAATTATCAACAAACCCAACGTTTAACAGGTGAGTCTGTCCATCAAGTTTTATGTACATATCAGCTGTCGAATAGCTTTTCTCATCTCCATGCACACAACATATGGGTATGGTGTCTGTGGTTTAGATTATGTTTCTTCCTATGTACAAGAGTTTGTTCACTTTCAGAATTAAGTAGGGCTTTAACAGTTGTTCCATTAACTTCAATGTTTGTCATTTTAATAGACTGTTCTCTCGTAAGCTCTGGCACTGGAGCTTGAACTTCTAACTGCAAAAGCTGAAACTGGTGTTGAATTGCTTTGTTTTTCCTCTTACAGGCTTCCCTCTCCTGAGCCACTGTTAGACTTGCAGACCCCCCTGGCTTTCTTCCACTTTTGCCTCCTCAAAGCATTGTTATCTTCTTTTTATTTGGGAGACCTGAAAAAAATCCAAAAGCTAAGAAAAAGAGGGAAAAGGAAAAAGAAAATCCTGTCTTCCACTGGATGAGCCCACCACTGCCACCAATTGTCAGGGAGCAAGCAGTGAGGCAATGAGGAGAACAGGAGTTTGTTGAAAAAAAATCTGGGGTTTTTATTTACTCAAAAATATGCAAAAAAATATCAAACTTAACAATTTGGTCTATAAAAGAGGTCAAAACAATAAAACTATACTCAAAATAACAGCAATGAACCATCCACAGCTCCTTTTGTGAACAAGGTCCTAGTCTTAAAACTGGAATCAAACCATGGTCTCCTGTGATGTCACCTCCTTGTTTACTTGCATTACAACCATGGACACAATAGAAACAATCAGACAGCACTTTTTACATGACAATACCCTCCACAACAGAACCAGCCTTAACCCAGAACAGATATGTCAACTACTGAACACCACATATTTCCAGTTCAACTACAAATTTTACAGACAAAAGCATGGCTGTGCCATCGGCCCAACCGGAACCCCCATTGTGGCCAATCTATACATGGAAGAGGTGGAACACAAGGCCCTGACCCCTCACTGGAACATAAGCTAGGTGTTATCAGAAACCTGCAACACAGAGCTGATAACGTACCAACCAGCACTCAGGTCCAAGAAAAAGAGCACAAACACCTTGGGGCCCTTAAAACCTGTGGCCATCCCAGTTCCCAGTTGGATCTTTGTGAAAACAGCGACACGCTCCAGTAAGAAGACCAACTCTGTGGTTGTGGACGAAAGGAAAAACAAGTGCAATAATATAGTCATTCCGTATGTGTCCGGGGTATCTGAGAAACTCAGGAGGATTTTCAATAAACGCCACATTCCTGTATTTTTCAAACCCAACAACACACTCAGACGGAAACTGGTACACCCCAAAGACCGCACACCGCACACAAAAAGCAACCTGGTGTATGCGGTCAAATGCAGTGAGAAATGCAAGGACCTATATATCGGTGAAACCAAACAACCATTGAACAAATGTATGGCCCAACACAGAAGGGCTACCTCCTCAGGCCAGGATTCAGCTGTCTATTCACACCTTAAGAAAAGTTCAGACTCCTTTGAGTACAGCAATGTGCATATTTTGGACAGAGAGGACAGATGGTTTGAAAGAGGAGTAAAGGAAGCCATCTATATAAAATTGGAAAAAACCATCCCTCAAAAGAGGAGGAGGTCTGCGACACCAACTATCTCTGTTTTATAATTCCACCCTTACTTCTCTACTCAGGAGATTCAAAAACGTAACCTCCAAGAACTACGGTCATTCACAAATGGCCTCTTGTTACTCCAATGACTCTGATGACTCTGACTGTCGTCACAGTCGCTGGCCTTTGTAAACACCCCCACAGATGTTAAATGTCTGGGTTCCTCACCAGCTAGCCAGACTAGCCTAGTCTAGTCTGACACGCATGAACTGATTGCTGATTGCATGAGAGGCGAAACGTCTTCACAGACATATTACTAAGTCCAGTTGCCTTCGATTCAATTGCCCAGATAACTATGACCTGGACAATGTGAACTTTCCCAGACAACTACATGTCTCTGTGTAACCTTCACTTTCACAGGATACAAGCTTTGTTAACATGTTGGTTACTCGTGTTTTTAAAGCACAAAGAGTCCCTTTAATCCTTTTTCAACAAGCCCCATTACAGTTTTAGGCAGAAAGAGGGTCAAGAGGCAACGAGGGAAATCCCAACCTTTCTTGACAGTATGGACTGGTAGGACTGATTAACACATCATTACCTGTATTTGCAGCCATAAGGAAACCAAGAGCAAAGGTGGGAAGGTACTGCAAGCCAGCAACAGCCACTTTATCTGGGTTCATGGTACAAATGAAGTCCTTTTTACTTTGAAATCAGATGGTGCACAATTCTTTAGGTAATGACATGTGACCTGTTTGTGCTACAGACAGAAATTCATCACAAGATCTTTTGAATGTAACAATTTATTTTCATTTGACAGAAACTAAAAAGGTCAGTGTGTTAGAATTGACATTGTTCTGTCTGACCGGTCATAGTGTCAAGGCCAAATGGATCACAAAGTGTTGCCAGCATTTACAGGTGCGAGTTCTCTACGAGACAGGCCAGCAGAGTCTGCAAGCGGGCCAACCTACATGGGTTGAATCACAATGAGTTCATTTCCTTATCTCTATCTTTATTTAATCAGCAGTAATTACAGGTTCCCAAGGACAATTGTCATCAAAAACACTTAATTTTTTCTGTTACAAATGATTACCTGCATTTTAAACATTGCTGTCATGTAGGAGTCTGCACATATAGAGAATAGGTGATCTCCTACATCTGTCAGTTCAGCACCTTGGGACAGCCAGTTTGTGTGAGTTCCTTGTCTGACGACCTGTGAGCCCCTCCTTAGGGGGCAGTTAGCAGTTTTCTGGCAAATCCAAGACACAGCTGAGTGCATCTCTCGGATAGAGTGCACAAGTTGAGAGTACAAAATGCGTCTGTGTACCCTGAGTGCCTCTGGCCAAGGATGGTTTTACAGACCTTTGTCTGAATTTGTTCAAGCGTTTTGGCCTGATCTGTAGTCAGGGAACTGTGCCAGACAGGAGTCAAAAATCAAAGTGCCTTTATTGTCAATATATCGTTAAAAAAAAAAAAAAAAAAAAAAAACAATACAAGGGCGTCCGGTGACTCAGGTGGTAGAGCAGGCACACCATATACAGAGGCTCTGTCCTCACTGCAATGGCCACGGGTTCAATTCCACCGGTGGCCCTTTGCTGCATGTCATTCCCCCTCTCTCTCCCACAAAAGGCACAAAAAGCCCAACTAATACAACAAAATTAAGAGTGCTGCTCTTTCGGTTGCCATAAGTTACACAACTTCACACATTCATTCAGCTTATCCACTCAATAATAAATTTTTAAGAAAAAAAAAAACTTCAATGAAAAAAAGTGCATTGAGAAATTGCACCTTATTTGCATACAAGGATATTGATACATGAGAAAACTACATGAGAAAGACCCAAAAACATTCAGTAGTGTGTGTTATTTGAGTCCATTCAGGATGCGTATTGCTGTCGGGAAAAGGCTTGTGACTGAATCTGGTAGTCCGAGTTTTGAGTGATCTGTAACGTTTCTTAGAGGGCAGCAAACGAAACAGGTTTTGACCAGGGTGAGTACAGTCTTTGATGATGGCGGACACTCTGCTGAGGTAGCGAGTATTAGCAATCACTTCCAGGAAGGGGTGAGGACAACTAATGATTTTTTGGGCTGTTGTTACCTTCTTGTAAAGCCTTTTTGTCCGCTGCTGACCAGTCAGCGGACCAGACTGTGATTCAGTACACCAGGACACTCTCGATGGAGGAACGGTGGAAAGAGGAGTTCAGACTGTTCCTTTGCAGTATCGTGTAGCCTTGCTAGCTGCAACGTAACGTTGGTCATCAGTGGATGAAGCCAGGTCTCCGTTAATAATAACACACAGCGGTCTCTAATGGACTTATTTGCCGTCATCTGTAGCTCCAAATCGTCCAATTTTTGAGTGAAGAATCTGTCGTTAGAGAGAAAAATGCTTGGTAACGGAAGTTTGTGCAGCTGTCTCTTTAGCCTTGCCAGCAGCCCTGCCCAGCATCCCCACTTCTGCTTCCTCTCCCTCCTCCCTTCCTCTCCCTCCCTCACTTCTTTGAGCAAAGAATCCATGGAGACCCCAGTGAACTGGAAATGTCCCCCGGTATGTTATGTATCCTATGGAGTTGCTTGTAACGGCAGTACTGTGTTGTATTCCGACGTGAAATTAAATCTTGATACTATATATATACCTCACTTGACAAAATTCAACAAGCAAATACAGCATATACACAAATAAGAACCATACCAGAGACTGAAAAACCACTGCAAAACGCGTGCGGCCCAATGCTGCATACTCCATCACTGAGTGCACATAGCCTGTGTAGATGGAAAAAAGTTCTGGATCTTTAACATCAGATTTCTTAAGGCAACGCAAAGGAAAAAGCTTACTGTTGGCCGAGGACGACATGTGGTACATGTAAACACACAACTTAGGTTGCAAATAACATGTATTTGTATTTTTTTTCAAACAAGAATATGGCTAAAAGCCTTCAATACAGAACAATGTATAAAAAATAATAAAGGGAAAATAATAAACTGCGCGCATGGAAAAAAAAAAATTAAAGAAAAGTATCCTCTGTTGTCTGTCTTCAGTCTTTGTTTATGAGCTCAGTGTCAGTTCGTTGGGGCCTTTTAACTTGTGTAAGTGTCCGTGTATCCTACCACACCACAGGTAACAAAGGAACGTTCCATTCTCTGTTTCTCTCAACCTGGCTCGCCATCTGATCAGTTGGAGTTTCTTTTCCACAGGTGATCCTCAAGAAGCAGCAGTGTTGCTTGCTCCGACTCAGCCTTGCAGTGATGTCAGCCTTGGTCACAACGTCTTCTTTCTTATTGTCAAATCCTCATCAAATCATAGTCTGATCAAAAAACCTGACCTGTTGAACAGGCCATATTCGAAAATATCAATAAACATTCCTTTGAATAGGCCATAACCTCTCATTTAGTGCAAAATTGTAACACAAATAAAGCCTATATAACTAACCATCTCTGTCGTGCAATCAAAAATAATAAATCTTAATTTCTCATCTGATTTAACAGATTATATTAAAAATAAACCTCTTATCTCAAAAATAAAATTAAATTAGGCTTCTTTTCTCTTCTCTAAAATATCCAGCACATGAAATACATATACACCAACACAGTCCACTGTAAATTGCTACACATCCTCTCACACACACCTGCGTGCGCGCACACGCGCGCACACACACACACACACACACCATCATTGTATCTACACAGTTTCCACACTTACAAGGGACAGCTCGTCACATTTCTGCCACAGTGTCACAGGCTTCCAAGATGTTCTGGTCAATGGAGAGAGTCGTTAAGGCGGGTGGGGTCCTTGTGTGATATACATGTACAACTTTACAATTCTTTGCGTTGAGTTTCATTTAGTGATTCTAAAACCAAATATGAAGGTCATTCAAGGTCAGTTGGAGAGGACCAGGTTGTTGGAGCGACCGCCTCTGAGCCACAGTCTTGTTATCCACATATTTCCAGTGGTCAGCTTTGTTCTTGAAGGCATTGTTAATCAGTGGGAAGACTATAGGCCCCAGTAAAGTTCCCTGCGCAATTCCGCACGTGGGCTATTCCCAGTTAAAAAGATGTTCGTGTTAGTGCACTGGCGGCAATTGGTCATAAAACTGCAGATTCAGGGAATTAGACCCGGTCTCACTCCAAGGTCAAGGGGAAACCATACTGTGGTTGTATGATCTACAGCATCAAAGGCCTTGGTAAAATCAGTTGTAATAAGTGTATACACCAAACCAGGAACATCACTGGCCTTGTATGAGGACTCCATTAAACTGCCCAGCAGTGATGCACGGGTAGCGGGCTGGATTTACGATCGATCCATTGCAGTGCGCGCAAATGATCTTCGCAGTGCGCGTAAATGATCACACATCACCATAGGCTATTTCTCAGTCGTATATATAAGCTGATGATATTACTGCCTTATATCACTGCCTGAAGAAAGCCAATCCATGCATCTCTACTGACCAGATAGTGAGTCATAAAAAAAACTTGTAGGTTGCGAAACTGCAACAGATCCAGATTTGGTGTCATGTCATCCAAAATCCATTGTAGAGCAAACTGCTGTTAACAAAGTCGGCCTGACTTCATCACAGTTGGTAGGAAAGATTTTGGCATGCTACAATAGCTTATTTCCATTAACTAGGATAGACTCCTTCAGAGAAGCAAATGTTGATGATATCACAAAGAGGAATACTGACCTCACATGCAAACTCTTTTTTTTTTTTTTTTTTTTTTGGTGGTGGTGGGGGATTTGTGACAATTGATAGTGGACAATTTACGATACACATCCCATACTGGAATAATGGGCAATCAAGAGGCAGAAGCGTCTGTGAAATTTTGACAAATTTTGTGTTAACTGTATTAGCAATCATCTCAAAGTCTTGGGGATCAATTCTAGGAACGTTGATTTGGTCCACTTTTTCCTCAGAGTTTTACATTGATTTAACTCTATTGTGACAAGGTCTTGCTCTAGAGTTAGCCTTTTCCATTCCTCCCACTTTGGATTTGTAAAATGTTTTTGGGTTTTTTTTGGTCAAATTTATGTCCTTTTGAACCTCATTTCCGTAGAATCTTGCCAGAGCACATGCTTTTCCAGTCTTAGAGGTTTTTTGTGAATCAAACACTTGATCTCAGGGGTGATCTATGGTTTGTCTAAAGTATAGATTTTTTACTGTCTTTAGAGGGAAATGCTTATCTTTCAGGCGGAATGGTGTTGTAGAAAGCATTGGCTTTTTCATCTGCGCTGTTTGCTCCATTCACCTGCTGCCATGGGAGGGTGGTAAATCCACCTGCTAAACTCACTCAAGCCAGGCTCCCTTATCGATTGATACCACTATTTTAGCTCACTGAGAGGGTCTTTAATTGTGCATTAGGGATACAGAAGACACAACTGTGGTCACTTGAGCCATCAGGAGGGATAATGTCAGGCATGTCAAGAATGGCTTCACCGCTGGTAATGTTCCGAACCACCCGAGAGACTTTATTATCCAGATTGCTAAGTGGTGCTATATATCTATACCTAGATACCAGGTGGTCTCCGGTGGCAGTGGCTGCAGTTTGGCGTGGCATGCCTTTGTTTGGCATGGACAACAGAGTGGTTGAATTTAGTGCACCCTGTCATCCTCCTCATCTGTACAGCGGACAGTTCGTCTTGGGGGGATGGGTCACCCTTCTTGCAGCTCGGTTGGGGGTTGCTCACTCCACGTGTATGATCGAGTCGCGGACCTTCGTGCTCTCATCCTACTGTTGCTGCGGTGAGGCTGCACTATTGCTCACTGGCTGCAGCGTGGCCTGTCACCAAGCCACCACACCTAGACCTGCTGCTGTTTTTGTTTTGGCCCCACTCCGCTTTCTGGCTCCCTTTCTCTGTGGAGATTGTGTTTTTCAAGCTCTGTGGAGGAAACTGCATTGCTCCTCTGCACAGTGTTGGTGATAGCTGGCCCTTTGGATGGACTGTTTGGCTAACAGCTCTTAGGTGGTTCGAACCTTTGTTTGGACCTCTACACCTCAGCCCCCAAGTGGCTCTCTCATCTCTAGGCTTGGCTTAGCTGCCATATCAATTTTAATATTTCAGATGTTCTGCATTAATTTGGTATTTGCTTTATTATTTGAATAATTGTGAATTTCTTGTTATTTTTTATTTTGTTTTGTTAGAATTAATGTCGTAAATTTGTACAATTATTAGCCAAAGGTCAATTGAGTATGAATGCGTGTGTGAGTGGGTTTAATATATGCTGACCATTTTGATTATTTTGTGTGTCTGTACACCAGGATTGTAGAGCACTGGCATTGTTTTAATCCCTTCTCCTCTCCTGACAGGTGCTGTGGGCTAGGCAGCAGTCCAGTCCCTCTTCTGCATGCTGGCAAGGGCTACAATGAGTTCATACTACAAATTCAGGACAACTCACGCTTGGCCCTGTTGTCCCTTACCGTGCAGAAGCACGACTGTCCCTCTCTCCCCCGTTGGCCTGCACTCACATTGCTCCAATCTAAACTGTCCCTGAGCACGCTTGAGCTACCTGATCTACAGAGCTTGTATTTTTACCCGCATTTTTTTCATCTTTGAATAACATTTTTCAGTTGTTCTCTGGTTCCCGCAATCTAAGAGACAGTCACAGACTTTTCCACTGCTTTTAGGCGGAAATTGTATGCTGTTGTCTGCCAGAGTTTAAGGTGAATCCTCCACAAACAATGATGTTGGCGCTCCGTGCTTGTGCTCGTGCACGTGCATCTGTATAGCACTTGAAGTCCATCTCTTGCCAGGGCCAACAAAGCGTGCCTTGATTGAGTAACGGAACGGAGCGCTCACACTGGTCAAAGAAACTGGACTTTGGGAGTTGTTGGATTTGCGCTCCTACGCTCTGTTGTCTATGTGTGAGCCAAATCCTGCATGTTCTTTAATGAAGCAATAGGAGAAGATATTCGGTCACAAATACAGGTTTATTTAGCAGTAAAAGAATAAAGCATACAGAGCTCTGGGTCGGAGTCTTCCTGTCCCTGACAAAC
>JAPQLA010207624.1:0-18619 GCA_029822935.1 Naso vlamingii | reverse complement strand
ATGAGAAACATGTTTATTCAAAAGCAGTCCTGTTGAAATCCCTAAAATGAACGTCTTCATCTGTGGATCCCAACACTGGTAATCAGATCAAATTAACAGCTTATTCTGTTTGAGTGAGAATAACTCTTTCATAAAGATTAATAGACCTTTGTTGTCATGGTTACAAGAATAAATGTGTGAATGAGGTTAGGTCAAAAGTCCAAACCATCTTTAACTAAAATCTGCAGCCAGAATTTTTGCAGTTTTGAATTAATCTTTAATTTATTACATTTACTGGACAAACGTGGCATGAAGTGTTCCGTGAATATTTTCTTCACCATCACGCAAACACCGTGGCAGAGCAGCAATAAGCTAACACATTTAACTTAACATGTAACAATAACTAATGACTATCTGATGGACACAAACTGCAACATGAAACAACTCAAACCAAGAAGAAAATAACTCTAATATGGGTCTGTTTCCTCCTAAAAAACGCTGCACAGCTTCTTGTACAACCATGACTTTCCTTAGTGCTGCTGGTGCAGCAGAAAGGCAGCGCCCCCTGCTGATGATACAGCCTCAATCACACTGCGGAGGACGGGGCATCATGCCACTGTTCTTAAGCTGTCAGAAGAACACGAGATGCTTTCAAAATTACCTTCAAATGATTGTTTGCAGTTGCCTAACAATATGTCTGTGCAGTTTGAAAAACTGCACTTTTTAAAGAGTGTAGCTGATGTAAGACAAGACCATAGATGTCTTTCTCCTCTCTGTGCGTTCAGTAGGTTGTTCGATACCCACCTCGGTAAGCAGGTTTGCACATTCAGTGGAAGTGACAAGGAAACACATCCAACAATCTCTAACATGTTCCATCTACATGTTGTGACCGCGCACATTCACCATGCTGTAGAGACATCGTCACTGTGGGCATGGCAAATGGGCAAGTCTGCACAATGCATCTATGTCCTTGTGTTGCATCGGGAATTTGGATGAATCGGCTACATTCTCAAAAAGTGCAGTTTTTCTTTAAATCATATTTAAAAATCAACATGCAGCAAAATAATTGTTTTTATCATCTAATCTGAACTGAGACAAATCTTGAATTTGCTCCTCCCCCTGTGAGGGTTAAAGGTGGATTTTTGGTTCAAGAAGGTAACAGCGAGACTGGCTTCAATGACTCAGAGAGAACCAGGGGACATTGAACGAGTCACACTGGACACGTTTTCCTCCTCAGGTCTCCCAAAACTTCTCACTGTGAGGGATTGACTCTCCTGACTGAGGCTGAGAATGAAGAGCTGGCCACAAATCCCAATTATTATTACTGTGTGTGTTTGTGTGAAAGCTCGTCACATATAATTAGCCATGCCAAGGACCGTTGCTGGGATCACTCAGAGCAAAAGTTACATGGTTATAAATCACAGCAGTAATTTCAGTCTATTTTAATAAGCACTCTTTGTGACAGAGCTGCTACTCTCACTCCTCCACGTCTGACTTGACTGTTTTTTCTCACATCTTCACGCTCTTTATGCTCTCCATGCCTCTGACTCTGGGAGGTCATGGAGTTGCAGCACTTCACACAAAAGTCTGAAATGGATTCAATCATTTTAAAACCAGGGGCCTGTTACTACAAAGCGGGATTTATGCTTAGCGAGCTAACTTCAGGTTTAACTCTGAGTTTTCATTCATACGAAGGTGGATCACTTCTTACCGGGCATAAAAGCTCCCATGGAGCTCAGAGTGTGGATCATGAGAGAGCTCACCTGACACACCTGAGACACGGACAGACCGTTATCATACATCAGCCACAGAACACAACAGTGTCTCCGCACATAACTCACAGCCCGTGAGTTCACATTGTTCTGATGACCTCTGACATGCACATTTCACTTTTCCTTGTTTCACTTCTTACACCAGGCTGGCCCAGCGTGTGTCCCAGAGTCATCATCTAGGATTTTAGTGTTTTACATTTTATTCTACTGGATTTTTCCATTTCATCTTATTGTTATAATACTTAAATTTTATCTTACTTTTTTCCCCCCTTAGTACAGTTTCCACCATTGTGCTGCTGCTCTTGTTATGCTGCTGTGTCGACTTGAACATCTCCTACAGGGGATCAATAAAGGCTTATCTTATCTCATCTTACGTTAAGTTCAGTGCAACTTAGAAAACCAATCCTGTACTCACACACACTTTATAAAAAAAATATACTGAAATATGACACTGACATTTTTCTTTCAATGCCCACATAAGGATCATTGTAAACAGCCCGGAAGCTTTCTGCTCTTTGTTTTTGATTGAAGCTGTGAGAGGATTAAAAACATAATATTATCGGGGCGCCCGGTGGCTCAGTCGGTAGATCAGGCGCCCCATATACAGAGGCTATGTCCTCGCCGCAGCGGACCCGGGTTCGATTCCACCTGTGGTCCTTTGCTGCATGTCATTCCCCCTCTTTCTCCCCTGTTTCCTGTCCACTCTTTAGCTGTCCTGTATAATAAAGGCACAAAAGCCCCCAAAAAAACATATCTTTAAAACATAATATTATTGAAACAAAGGCTATTTTGTGAGATTTATGGTTAAGGTTACTATGTGCTGAGTGCTGTTGAATTGAATAGAGAAAAGACTGACATGAACAATGAAGGAGGGAATAAGAAAAAGCCAAACACAACGAGTCAAATCAGAGAAGAAGACAGAGGCAAAGAGAAAACAGATGCAGACAGGAGGACACCGAGAGAAAAAGAGGAAAAATGAAAACAGATCAAAAAAGAAGATAGAAAAGAGGCACACAGGCTTTCCATTTACTTCACCAGGGATGTAATTAAGGTTGCTGTGGTGATGCTAGTTGTAACCATGGAAACAGAGGTTGTAGGTGACTTGCTGTGGTCCATACTAAGAAGCAACAATGGCATTTTCTGCCTGGAAGTTAGAGCACAAACCAAAAAGGCTTCTTCTCATTGGTCAGTGAACAGCTAGTTAGCTCCATGCTAACACTATAATATACTCTGTGCTGAGTGAGCGCAGTTCATTGGTTAATACAGTAGTTCAGACAGTTTTCTACATCACTCGCTCAGTGTGGGAATACTCTCCCATATATTTAAACATGGTCGAAAGGTCTAACAGAATTAAAACATCAAAGACACCACAGAGACATTTGATGATTAGAAACAAGCCATAAACCTGTGAAAAGATCAAATCAACATAATGATGGCGATCGCATGCAGAATGCTCAGACTTCAGCTGAAGGCTGATGAAGCTAATGACAGGCTCTTCTGATGACCGCCAGGTCCCGCAGACATGTCCGGAAGAAAACAGCATCATGGGAAATGCAATGACGACCTGTTTGAACATAAACATGGGGACAATTCTGACCACAGGACGACAGCAAATGCTGCCACTCAAGCAGAGACGTGCTATTTGGGCCAGGGTTGACCTGAAAACAAGAGGAGAGGCAGAATTAAAGAAAGAAAGAGAAAATGTAAGATGGACAAGACGGACTGATGGAGCGAGACACACCCACAATTTACCCACAGGAGGACGATGGCCACCAAACACCAGACACAAAAGGAAGGAAAACACCCTCTGATTTCTATCAGTAACACCTGCAAACACCTCAAAACCACAAGGGATTAAGGGTATACAGAGAGAGATGCAGCCGTGCTTGAGTTACGAAGCAAACAACACAATCAACGATGGACTGACTGATTTTCTTGACTTTTTGGACTGTAAGCTCATGATGTTGTTACATTTGACACAGAGCTCACACACTACAACAACAGCTACAGGAAGTACATTTTAGAAGTTCAGGCATGGTATCGAACTTTCTTCCTAATTTCTGTTTCACCGTCATATGCAGCACAACACATGACGGCCTCACGCAGCGTGTGAATGCAGTCGGAAACTCACAGTTAGTGGCTTTGAAGTCACATGTAGGCGTCTGTGCAGGTAATCGTATCAGATAATTGAATCATTTGCCTGATGTCATCAGGCCTGGATGCCCCTGAAGCCTCGCCCCCAGCTGCCTCACACCATGTTTCAATTTACAACGTCAACAGTCGGCTCGATGGTATCAGATGGGAGATGGACGCTGAGACATCAAAAGACTTCTTATGTGATTTTAAAGAGAAGCAGAAAGACAGAGAGGAATTTTAAGAAAAAGACACAATGGAATATTGATCACTGATTTTAACTGGTGATCAACAAGATTCATCAAATAATTCTCATGTTTACCACAATTAGCAGGAAGACATCTGGTGTCAGGACGTCTGGCTTCTTCAGCACAGAAAACAACCTGCGCTAGTCTCGTGGAGGCTGGTGTGCAGGCGAGGACGCTCAGTCTGAGTCCAAATAGGTGGCAGTTAAACAAAAATTACAGCGCAGAGTGCTCCATTGATCTAGGCAGCGGCAGACCTGACAGAGGAGGAGAGAGCTGCTGAAATACAGTCCATTTTTTGGTCCGGTAACTATCACTCCCACAGGGATACAAGGCCTGTAATGATCACAAATAACATTGTTTGCAAGGGGTTCAATTCAGTGAAGTGCAGCGGTGAAAGTGGCGTTCGCTGACCTCCCCTGTACAGCCACACTGTACACACAAGGCTTTTGTAAATCT
Organism: Naso vlamingii; assembly: GCA_029822935.1. Taxonomy (NCBI): domain Eukaryota; kingdom Metazoa; phylum Chordata; class Actinopteri; order Acanthuriformes; family Acanthuridae; genus Naso; species Naso vlamingii. Next base: position 14,031 of record JAPQLA010207624.1, on the reverse strand, counting down.
GTGTAAGAGCGTGGGGGGAAAACGATGACTGGTGGAAGAGGTTTTCACAGAGCTTTTCTGGCTTTTCTTTAGTATTGGTGAACCGGTCACTGCGGCGTTCTCAGAAAGTTTCTCTGGACAAGAAATGTGTAAAGCTTGAGCTGCATTCATACACCATGAAGTCTCTCCTGTGAGAAATAAAAGGAGATAGAATCAGGCATCCAAACAACAACAAAAATACAAACTGAATACAACTTAGCAACACATAACGTCCTGCAGATTTTCTTTCAAATGTTTTTATTTTTTCCAATGGCATGTTTCTGGTAATCCTAAGAAAACAAAGCAGGTAGCTGTAATAAACAGAGAGGGAGAGACTGAAAGACTCTTTTTTGCTTTTGAACAGCATCACAGCCAAAACTACAGTCTCAACATGGAGGTCACATTTAGTCCAGAACAGTCCAAACATCTGGAGTGTTGCTGCTGCATGTGTTGTCTCAAAACTCACTGAAGCTCATCGCGTCCATCATACTAACTGTCGCCTCCTTGTCAGTGGGAGCAGAGACTTTTTCTCTTGTATTTTTCAGGTTTAATTAAAGCAGAAGTGAAAAGCTCTCAACTGTGAGCTGCTTCATGACTTCACATAAAAGCTTCTGCAAACACCTGATGGACAGTGTGGCAAGTCACGCTGCTGACGTTTTGATGTTTGGTCCGAAGACTGAAAAACACGCTGAGGTGATCAAACCTGCGTCAGCCTCACATTGTTCTGTCCTTAAACTGTGCAGACCTTTGAAATAATTTTCTAAATACAGTGATGGGATAAACCAGCTAAAACAAACAACAAATTTTTGTTTTGTTTTGTTTTGTTTTCTTCTCTGGAGTGAAATGGAAGTGGGAGACATTGCTCAGAGAGACTTGAGAACAAAAACTGATTTCAGCTCAGAGAACAGCAAGCCAGAAAGAACACACATAGAGGTGATTTTAGACTGAGATGAAAAAGTTTGAAGTCCTGCAGTTCAATAGAGATTTCACAATTCATCCTCAGCTTTCTGCTCTGAATTCTTTTCAAAGGTTAGAGACTCATTGTCATGCACACTAGTGTGTGGCTGGTGAAAAACATGCTTTTGACAGCAGCGGCTTGATGTCACAGCGTGATGTTCACACCACCACACTGAACCGTGAATGTTTCAAAAGCAGTTATGACTCTTTAACATCCACATTTTTCTTTTTCAGCTTCTCTTTTCTATTTCACCTCTCCTTACATCACACTCCCTTCACTTTTTTCTTTCTCGTTCTTCTCATCGTCTCTCCACATTCACTCAGTTTCATCTCCTGCCCTTTCATTTGTCAGTATTTGCTCTCTTATCATTCCACCCTTTGCTCCTCATCTCTCTGCTTCACAGAAACCAGCAGGTGAATCTGAGTCTGAGACCTGACCTAAAGCTCAAATCAGCAAACCAATGAGCCTGCAGCGGATGAGCATGCTTCAGATACAGATGTTGAAGTGTGGATGCTTCATGTTCATGTTCATCACTACAAGCATCAAAGATCAGTGACACACATCAGCATCTGGTCAGATATGAATTATGAGGTCTGACGATGAATTTGGCCAGAAACGTGTTTTTTTGCAAAACACACTGATGTTACAGAGAAGCTGAGCTTTGTCGGGTAAATACATTATCACTGAAAACATGAAATGTTGTCTAATCAGCAGTGATGCACTGAAGTGAACATTTGTGGCCGAAACTGAAAATATTTGAACAATTGGCCGAAAACAAAATTCAGAAACCAAAAAGTTGTGTGTTTTTTTTTTTTTTTTTTTTTTTTTTTTTTACAGTTTTTCATTTATTTTGCTTATTTTTTCACCATTGCATAAATTAAATAAATGTGCTTAAGTCACGCTTTTCAAAGAAAAAACAATCTTTTAGAAAATTACCTTTTGGTTTGGTGGCGTCACTGGCAACTAGGACATCAGCCATAGACTAAATTTTATGTGAGGAAAATGTTTCTAAGTTAATAATGCATGAAACATTTAAGTTAATATTACATATTGAAGAGTCAGCATTAAAGACTGATCTAAAAGAAGACCGGACATTTCATTTGATATTTGATATGTGAATTACAAGTACAGAGAATAATAGAGAGGTTAGATACTCTGTGTTAACTCGTAGGTCTTAGTTGGCTTCATTACCCATGATGCTCTCTGAGTGGAGGTGAGAGAGAACTTTTTGTTTCCTGTTTACTCCAGACTCCAGCACTCTGGCTGTTGTATTTCTCCGTCAGTCACCAGTTAACGTCATTTGAATCCCCTTTTTCACTCACTGAAGTGACGTGCGATTTCAAGAAACGTGTCGTCATTTTTAAAGGTTACAGAAAAAACTACACTTGATGGAGCGGGCATGCTGGAACTAACGTCAGGAGGGGCCTTCCCCTTCGCTGCTGCTGCTGTCTCTTCCTCGTGCTCCACTAGCCTCAGCGTAGCCAGCTGCTCCACATGCTGCATTTTACACATTATACCAGAACGGCGCCCGCTCACTCCAGGCTGGTTGCTGTTTGATTGTGTCATTAGGAAAAATGCTCGTCCTGTTAAAATTAATCTGCCTTTTAACTTACCTGTAGAACACTGAAAGTGCTCTTTTTGCTATTTTTAGCTGAATAATTTCGGCTGGTGGAACATTTGGTGCATCAGTAATAATCAGCATTATTTTCCTGAGTTATGGCCAAAAACATTTTTATGAGGTCATAGTGATATCTGAGCACCAGATTCTATTCAGCGAGCGGACATTTGTGCCAATGACGTAATTCCTTCAAGCCATTTCTTTGATACTGCATTCAGGAGAATGGGCCGAATGACCAAACAAATGAAAGACAGATGGACGAAGAATCCAAAAACCTCCATCATTTTTGAGCAGCAGCAGCCTTCTTCATGTGAGGACCCATGTTTGAAGTTAATAATTCACCTGGAGGAGCTACAGCCACCATGAGCACAGCAGCATCAGCAAATGATGCAGTTTCTAATCTCTGCTCAACAGACATGAACCACAGATAGAAACCAACCTCTGAGCCGACTGAGCTCGCAACTGACACGAAAACATACAAAAAGTCCCACAGAAGGAGGAGGAAGAGGAGGAGATGAAGATGTCCAGGCATGTCTGGAAAAGGACAAGTCAGGTGGCACTCTTTATTATCAACTTATCTATTAATCAGAGTATTTCTTCCAATGATGCATCCTGTTATTCCTCTATGAAATGACTCACAGAAACCTGAATAATGCCCATACCTGTCTGCCAGAGCCCAGAGTGACGCACAACTACACAGCAACTTATGACAACAGGGAACGTATTTGATTCTAAAATTACATAAAGTTCTAATGTGAGTCTAAAAGAACAAAACATGGTAAACAAGTCACAACAAGCACACAGGACCATTTAGAGTTGTTGGAAAGTTTATCTGATGACTTTAGGTGGAGGCAGGCTAGCACTTCCCATCGACTACCAGTGTTTGAGCTAAGCTAATTAGCGGTGGGCGAGCTCTGCCCGTCTCTTCCTTGTTACTGCACACACAAGCATGTGCACAAGAGTGAGCCCCAGTAGTTAGCAGAGTAAGGTGTGTACATGTCTGAACATGTCTCGGGTAGTGCGTACAGGAGTAAGGTGTTTACATGAGTCACACCGTTACCAGAATATTTTAATGCCCCTGACAATAACCAGAATATTGTGTGCATGTAAATGTGGTCACTGTTTCTATTCAGTCTTAAAACTACATGTACTGCCATTAAAATGATATGAAGCAGAAAAGCATATCCTCACGTTAGAAGCTGCATGTGATCAAACTGACTGATTCTTCTGCAGCTCAGTCATAAAAAGTCTGTTTGACCAGTCAAGTTAAAAAGGTAGTAAACACAAATCTTTTTTTAAGGTGTGAACTGAATTATATGACTGTATTTCGATGAGACACATCATTTCACCACTTCTTTATTCAGCTTCACATCCTCACAGGTCCGCTGTCACAGATCGCAGGTTTAATACGTGAAACTGTTTGTAATAAAGGCAATCCACATTAATTAATCCTGAGCTCCATCAGAAACAGTGGCAGAGCCTGATAAAATAATAGTGTCATTTATAATTAATAGCTTTTCTAAAATCTTTTCTTTTCTTTTTTTTTTTTTAAATTCCAGGACATGCTCGCGGTTCTCAGCAAAAATACACCTGAAAATGACCCAGACGAGTGTTGGACATTTTTTATATTCTGTATCTGTGGAATATTTTACAGAAATGAAGAAACAAACTAGAGGAGAATCACATGAGTTTTTCCGTCTCTGTTTCTTTCTCTCTTTCCCTGCCTGCGTGTGTAGCCTACATGAAATAAGGTCATCAAAAACAAAATGAAGATATTCAAGTAGGCTAAACATCGTGTGTATGTGTGAGTTTGTATGTCCAAAATTTTTCACACTTCATACAAATAAATTAATAAAGCCTGATTGAGCTTCATAAACAGGATCACAGCTGTCAGATCAGTCGCTGACGGCTGGAACAACTTGTGTCTTCATTGGATCCAGAAATTTCAAACTCTGATATGAGCTCACAGTCCACTTGATTCCCTCTCTGACTGCAGATTTTGACCATAATATCACTCAGTATCAATTCAATATCATTCTCGCTAGCTTTGAGGAGAAAGAGAGTGAGCCGGAGACATTATGCTGATTTAATACACAGGTCTCACGGGTGTAAACCGCCTGTGGCAGTTAGCGCTGATCTTTGTGAATTAGGTGGTATTTGCAGCGAGGTTTATTTGCATAGGAAGGGGGACGTTTTGCACCGACGGTATGAATATTCCCTAATTTACATGCATGCAAATGGGACAGGCGCAGCTATAGGGGTGGCAGTGCAGTTTGTGTGCAGTTTGCAAGCATTTCATCTTGTGCCAGCTTTGTGGATTGCTAGCTTTTTTTTCTCTCTCTCATTCGCCCAGTTTTAGCAGCTGCAAAAGCAGCACATTTCCCCCACCTCCTCAGAGTGCCCACTTGTTGTGCATTTTTCAAATTGCTGAAGTGGGCGGAGTTTGCGCTGAACTGGGGGTTTCCTTATACTTTAAAGTGTAACTAAACTCCCAGAGTTCTGGTTGAAGTGCTTCATTCCTGAAATTCAAAAAATGCATCTAGAATCCTCTGGTTGCCTGACAACCGGTCTCAGCCTGAAGATAGCACTTGTGACATCACGTTTCGCCTTATCAAACAATTAAAATGCATCCAAATATTGCCTTGCAATAGCAGTGTTTCAACCAGTAGATGGCAGTCACTACACACATTTATAACAGAATATGGAAAAGTCAGTTAATTTGCACTAAAATATCAAGATTAAGACCTGAATCAATCAAAAACATGACTAAATACTTCTAGCCTCGAATTTCAGCTGAAAAAGGTGGTTTAGGGGTTAAGTTACTCTTTAAAATCAGACTGATTTCATTTCCCTTCAGTCACTTCAGTGATATCAATCAATCAATCTTTATTTGTAAAGCACTTAATCACATTTCAAAGTGCTTTCACAGGAAGAGAAACCAACAGAACCCTCCAAAGCAAGCATACGCGACGGCGGCAGGGAAAAACTCCCTCGTGGGAAGAAACTCCTGATATATGAACCTTAATCAGACACACTGTGAAACCAAAACCAAGTCAAAAGAAAGAACTTTAGAAAAGATGGATTCATTTTTCAGAGCATCACAAACACTGACATTATCTTTGCATGATCAGAACTTGAAAGAGGAAAAAGTCCAGGCAAAACTGCTTACAGGTGCGGGACAAAAATGACTCACAATCACCAAGAATCACATGGAGAATCATGAATTTTGCTGACTATCTTCTCTGTTAAAGAGCAGTGTTTAGCTCTTTCTACATTTGCCTGAGGACGATCTTGAAACGTTGGCCTGTATAATGAAGAATAAGACATCAGCCATGGGGGCTCGACAGTGTGCAGACCTTTATTCTTGTTTGTGCAGCATTATCAGAGCTTGAGCCAACAGGATGTCATGTCTGTGGGGAGTCAGTAGGAAGTCGGATGGGTCAGCCAAGTGAGGACGCTCCATGGACCGAAAGATAAAGATGTTAACCAGAACTTTTTTGGTGCTTTCACCTGTTGAGTGACTTTTATTGGGGTGATGGTGGCTCCTTCTGGATTACACAATCCATTTGTCGAAGCCTCTGACTGCTGTGTTTCATGTCCGCTTTGACCTCTTTGTCCCATGGGTGGTAAATGGTAAACGGATGTGTTTATAAGGACTTTTACATAGAGTGCTTTAAATGTTGCCTCTCATTCACAAAGTTGAAGTTTATGGAAGTATACTGTGCAGTGATGAAACTGTCTCTCAGGCATCATTTATCGTAAATGTGAAGACGGGGCTCCAGATTGCTCATGTGACCAAAATTCTGTGAAGTGTGACTAAAAATGTCCCTTGGTCGCACCAGTGCGCCTAACTGGTGTGTATTATGTTTTTTCCTTGCCAGCACACAGTGAAGAACACCGCGGCCTGAGCCGAGCTGCATTTGTTGTTCTGCAGTTCAGGTTTTACACACTGTAACTTGTGGCGGTCAGCTCCTCACAGTGTAACTGCAGAGCAGAGCTCACAGCGGAGGAGGGACATTTTACACCGAAGACAACAGTCTTCATCAGTAAGTGCAACAAAAGGAAACACACACACACACACACACCACCTCAACTGTAGCTGTAATAGTGTTGTCAAACAAATCAGTTTTTCTATATTGACACTCAACAATTTGAAACAGTACCAATATTCATTTTCCACACTAAAAACAGCGGCTGAGCTCCCGCCTTCCCGTCCTTTCACACAGTGAGTGACACAGCTCCGCCCCCTCACTAACTAAACGCTGCTGTCTCCCCTGTTGTCTTTCGCCCCTGTTTGTTTAGTTTGTAGATGGCGAGAACCACGGAGCCTCTTTTGAGACAGATGAACATGGAAAACAGACAGATACCAGTGAGCTCATACAAGAGATGACTGCTCAGAGAAGGTGTAACAGGTGTAATACTGTGGAGATAAAAAAAAGGCTTAATGAAAAATGTTGCTGTACCTGAATGAAAAAGTTAGGCGCAACAGTGCAACCAGTTCAAAAAGCTCTGGAAGATTTGTGAAATTATTTAGATTTACCTCCAGAGGATTTCTTCTGCTGCTGTAATGTGATAAAATAATCCGTTTCAGAATGTTGAGGGAAACCTTTTTTCTTCCTTCATGTGTTTATTTTCTCTGTGTTCTCTCCATCAAGCAGAGAGAAATCGTCCGTTCCTCAGGGATGAATATCACAGAGGAGTGGAAAACTATCCATTCCTCCTGTTCTTTCTTTACTTCTCTTTTATTTTCTCATTTAATCATTTTTTTTCTTCATCTTTCATCTCTTTTTCTTCATTGTGCTCGTCCCTTTCTTTAAGCTCACCTCCTCTCTTGTTCTGGCTTTTCACTACCTTTTCCCAGCTTTGTCCATCCGCCGTCCTGGTTCCTTTTCAACCCATCCACCCTCCTCTAATTATCATTTTTTTCTTCCTTGTCTCAGCTCCCTTTCTTTTTCCTAGTTACTGACCTCTGCTTTCTTTTTTGTCCTCTTTCACTTTTTTAATTTGTGCTTTTCACCTCTTCTCCTCCCACATTTCCTACCTCTCCTCTTTTTCACTTTATTTTCACTCTTTCCTCTCTTATGGTCTCTTATGGATTTTTTATGGACTCTGCATTTTAGCCCATGTGTTTTTAAAAATTAAAAAATTAAAAAAAAAAAAAAAATTTAAATATTAAATCCTGCATTAACTTTTCAAATGGTCATATGGACAAGGTTAAGTATGAATTTCTTTAAAAAATTAACCTGTACCATGCTCTTTAAATCTTGTCCTGAAGCTTCTCTAGACTTTCCATAGTGCCTGAATTAAACTCTGACGGTGAAATGAGTCACTTTCACTTTTAGTGTGGCAACCACAGCGAGGGAGAGGCTAGCTCCATCAAAATGCGCACAGGAAGTCACACACATGGCAGCGAATCCAGTCAGTTTTCAGAATAAAACACCCTGTGCAGATCGTTCTGTTTTACTAAATCTACTATGGCAAGCTGTGAAGTTTGCTTCAGTCAACTGTGTTTTTCTCTCCAGAGCCAGGGAGCAAAAATAAAAATGGGAAAGGAGGAGGATGCTGTGATGAAATGTTTGTACTGAACTTGAATCGAGGTTTGAGCCCTGATGTGAACTGAGCAGTGACTTCTTGTGTACCGTTGCAACCCTGGTCACTTTACTTACTATCACACAAAGCTACCTGTGACCATGGAAAGGCTCTTCAAGGAGCTTAAGGAGAAAAAATACATCATCTGTCTTTCTCTTCTTCATGTTTACATTCAAAAATCTTTTGTACTCCTATTGGTCAACATCACTGAACATGTCGTAGAAGCTGAAGTCTAAACGCATCGTTATTGCGCTGATAAAATCAACTTTAAATTCAGCATAAAGTAAAAACTGTCACATTTATTGACTTCAGATGAGGTTAAGAGAAGCTGAACTGCTCTTTCGAGCTCGTAGCTCTGCCGTGAATCCTCGATCCACTGACCTTCCCTCCACCCAAACTCCCCTCAGGCTCTTACAAAGAAGCTTTGAACAGCTCAGATTTGTGGACACACACCATATGCTACTTTACAAGCCCAAGTACACTCATCAACACCAGGGCAGAGACGTGGGAGGAGATACAGATTTACATATTCAGCAGCTGGCTATCCTCGTTAAAGTGACGATGAAGAAAGAACGTGAAGCATTTTAATTACCATTTTCTGTGAGGTGACAAAGGGCAGACGGCAGGTAACTTTCATTTTTCCCTTATTGGTTGTGTTGAAGTAAAGCTCTGTGGTGCCCTGAAACATGGGTTTAGTTTTTGCTGTCAGAAGGCAGCTGGCAGTTAAGATTCAACTTTTCACTGCAAAATTACTTAATGTGACAAGCTCACAACATGGTTTCATTTCCTCTTACAGTTTGATTAACTATAATTTGGAGTATGTTGAAATTGCTTCACCCATTTACCTTCTGTTAAGGGTTTCTGTCATCATGTTAAAACTGATTTTTTTATGGTTTCCATCTGCACAGTAAGACTCATCCATCAGTTTGAGGACGTTGTTGCTAAAATTAGATAATGGCATAGTTGTAGAAGGAAAATTGTGGTGTTTTACAGAACAAATAATAAAACAGTTTAAGCCTCAGCCCTGCAGCTGTGATGGATCATTCCTCTCAAACGCTTATCAAGTTTCCCTAAAATGGTTTCATAAAAATGAACTGAAACTAGCTGCTGCCATAAGGAAAGAAAAATAATATAGAATATCATGTTTTGCTAATGGTTAAAAGATGATGTGATTTCTGTAGTACATGACCTACAAGAGGCAAAACATACAGTGCATTTCATTTTTCAATCTGTTCATACCATCCGAGACATCAGGCATCTGACGGTTCCTCCACCTCATACCAGAGAAATCTGAAGTTTCAGTAAACCTCCATGTAGGCTTGGATCAGTTTAAGGTTTTACCAGTCCGGTCTGGTGCGCTCTGGTCCGGTCTGGTGTACGGGCTTAAACTGGTTTCATTTTATGCAAATCAGCTAAACCAGCGTTTGTCATTGTATGAGATCCTGGTCAATTGAAAGCAAACATCAGCAGCAACACGTACCAACATCACCCAACGGCCCAACAACACGCGGAAATCAATTTATTACAACAAGACAACATAATTAACATATAATGATGTTTGATTAAGCTTCAAACGAAAATGAATGACAGCCAGACTGTGCACGCTGTTCAGTTAGGAGCTCAGGCTGAAAAGCTCCATGTAACTTTATCAAGACACACGGCCGTCAGCATTTGCTGGTTGTGTCAGGAGGTAGAGGGTCTTCTATCATTACAGCTCAAATAATCATCATTTCTGCACAGTATTAGCTGTGGAGGTTCCAGAAACGAAAGCTTCATGAGGCTGTGTCTGTGTTCATGACATCAGTCTGTGGTGTAAGTTAACATTATTAAGTTTGTTGTACAGCTCCACAGCATTCACACAAAGGCTTTCGCAACACAATGTGTCACTCAGTTCAGTTGACTGGAACGTGTGACACCTAGTGGTAAAAGTTTGGTATGCCGGTCCAGTCTGATATTTGCTTTAATATCAAACTGCTTTAAAAATTCTTACACTGGCCAACCCTGCTGTCACAACACAAATACTTTGTGTCACTCATTTCATTTGGCTGAATGACGTGCAATACCCAGTAGCAACACCTAGTGGTGAAAGTCTAGTATACGGGTCCGGTCTGGTGTTTGGCTTTATATCAAACCGGTTTGGATACTTTTTCACTGGCTCCGACCCTACCATCATATTTTATTATTTTATAATACACAGTTACAACTATTATTGCACAGCCAAAGCATTTTTTTGTGTCATTAGACTTTGATGAATGCACTTCAATTGGTTCTGTCAATCTCAAAAGTACCACCAAATTATTGGGCATCCATCCTTTAGTGGGCAATGACACCTGAAATGTTTTTATATGCTGAAAAAGGGGGCAGAACCAAGGCACTCCTCTAATGATAGAGAGCTTTATTGTCAAGGCTAGTTCATAGTGGAACTGATAAAATTAAGTTGACATGTTTCGGTCACACACAGCCTTCATCAGGGCATAACAAAGAAAGTGGTGCAACACCATTATATAACCTAGGTTGTGATTAGTGAGATGAACATCAGCTTGTGGAGGAGCAGGCACAGGCAGAGGGAAACACCTGGTGAGGCTTCTAGCGTAGAGCTAACCCATTCAGCCCAACAATGTTGGTAACCAATCAAACATATCAGACAGCACTCAGCATATGAACACAACACGCATAGTGACAATGGTACCAAATTAAAAGAGAGAGAAAAAAAAGACAATTACATTGTTGATCCCTGAAAGAAATATTTTACCAATCTATTAAAGAAAGTAAAGTCTGCATGCCTCAGGAAACAATAAAAATGGAGAAAGCTAAAATATATTAAAATGCAGCCCACCCTAAACACCCATACAGACAGTGATCAACAGAGCTTAACGCCTAGAGACAATAATACATGTAATACACTAACACAAAATATATGAACATATAAAAATTCCCTTAATCTAAAGAAAAGGGAGCATGTCTATAGCAGCAATTAGGCAGGGAAACACCAAAGCCTGGAGCTTGTGAATCCATTGGCTCTCCTGGTTCAGTGATCTCTGTCTGTCTCCTCCACTAGAGGTCAAAGGTCATTAAAGAGCGTGTGACGAACCTTACAGTGTTTTACCACAGCATACTCACAGTCACCAGTTTTACCACCATAACAAGTAACAACATGACCAGTCTTACAGTTGATGAAATGTCCAGTGGTAAATAGCTGTGTGTAACTGGGTGGGTAAAACCTTTAGAACTGACTACAAAATCACAAAAATTACAATGGCCGTGTGGTGGTTTGTTGTGTTTTGAGACTGTGGAGTGTGTGGGGTTTCCCTGCTGTGTTTTTTCTACAGAGGCTGGGCGTGGCGTTTCTGGTGGCTGGAGCTCCCTGGTAGCACATCTGCAAATCATCTTGATCAAGCTCTGCTCAAAAAGCCCTCGTCTTCTCTGCACTCGATGCCAGATTATTTCTGCACCTACTCGAGGTAGTGCATGGCTGCTTCACTTGAGAAGTTTTGTAGATCATTATGTATGTTTCTAATAACTTGCGCTTTTGACCGACTTCGCTCACCAGTGTTTCTTGTTTATTTCCAGTATCTGCTCCTGTTGTGTAAGCTCCAGCGCCAACGCCTCAACTCTCTCCAGCCTCTTTTGATTATCTCCGCTCCACTCATCTACCAAACACCTCACTGTACCTGCTGCCACTGCCTCCCCCGCCCCATGTGGTGAATCACACTTCACTCCAGCGTCAGCACCTTCTCTCAGCCTCCACCTCCGGCTCCCATGACCCCTTTCCCCTTAAAGACTGCAATAAGCATTCCTGTCTCAACCCCGTCTTGGCGTCCCTTTTTGGGTCCTGTTCATCCACAATCCATCACAGGCCACATTTAAAGGTACCACTTTAGGTAACCATGTGACTTGTTTCTGGGCAGGTAAGTGACTACACACCGTTCTGCCACTGAAAGTAGGAGCTCTTCTGAAAGAAAAAACTTGAGAGTCTGGAAAAATATCTCATGAGGTCTCATCACACTGAATAATATTGCAGTTCTTTTGAATAATAATGTGTACAGTGTGAGCCTGCAGCTGGATTGACAATCTGCAGCTGGATTATCATCCAGTTTAAGGACAATAGAATATATAAAACCAGCACTTCGCATGAAAATTGTTTTTTAACTTTAAATGTGACTTTTCTCTCATTGTTTCTTAACAGACTGAAAATCTCAAAATGTGAGTTTCACTCTGTACATCACACTCTGCCATGAGTGGGTCAGCTGTAAATTCCTGTTAAAATGCTCATCACTGCAGGTGTCGAACATATTAGCCACAGCACAGGCACGAGAGGATGCTGTGTGAGTGTGAGTGACAGGCACATCAATGATTAGTGCAGTTTGTAGCACTCAGGATGTTTGAGAGTCCAGCGGAGAAAATGATTGTAATCATCACCCATCCAGGAGCACAGAGACGCTGCAGGTGTAAGTGAACAAAGACCCACAGAGGAAGAATTTGTACAACTCCTGTACGAGTAGAGAGACTGTGTAACGTGTTTGTGACTTGACTTTGTGAACAAACAACAGTGAAGGTTGCCAAGATACTGGCAACATCAACCAAAAATCCAAAATGAAATTACTCTGAGCAGACGGCTGTAGTGTCAGATGAGTCAGCACGTTATTAGCAGCACATGTAATAGAATATTAAGATCTGTCATGTTTCTTGTCAAAAAGCAACTTTACTGGTAAATAAACTGCATTCATGTGGCTCTTTTCCACATTTTGACTATCCAAAGCACAAATACACATCAGCATTCATCCTTTCACACACACATTACACACTTATGGCAGGAGGCGTCCCTACAAAGTCCTCACCACCTCATCAGGAGATCGATTTGCATTCACACACCAATGAAACAGCTGCTGGGAGCATGTTGAAGTTCAGTATCTCACTTGAGGACATTTCACCATGCAGACCGGACGAGTCGAGATCAAACCACCGGCCTTCTTGAGAGAATATGACCTTCTTTACCTCTTGAATATTGATACACTGATCCAATATTAATATCAGGTATATTAACTTGATGGCTGGATCAGGTATGTGTGACAATGAGACCGATCTGTAGAGCCGATCTACTCACTTCAATTCTATGTGTGTGACACACATTATGACATACTACAGCAGCACACATACAGGTGGGCTGCAGGTGGGCTTCTCTAACAGAGACAGCTGCAAGGATCGGATCTGTGCAGCAGCAGCAGCAGTGAGTTGCTGAAGACATAGAGACACTTCACTGAACAACATGATGAGAGTAATTTGACCAGCAGGACGATGGTAGAGGATTAATTTATAAACCAAAAGGCAAAAGCACCAACTTATCAGTACTTGGATGTTAACAGAGAACTTGATTGAAAGAGAAGGAGTCTGTTTGCTGTCGCAGCCGCAGCTATTTATCTAACAGCTCCTTGTTCCATTACTGAGTGCAATAGGATCCACAGATGAAGACGTTCATTTTGGGGATTTCAACAGGACTGTTTTTGAATAAACATGTTTCTTATCTGCCACAAAGGAAGCTATGGACTGAGCTCATCCCCCACAGTCCTCCAGATCTTTACACCTAGGGGTGAAGACATGCCACAGACCCAGCTGTGAGTTACCATTGGTCAGTGGGATCGATACCTCTGACCAGGGAACAAAACCCAGCTCCTTCCTTTGTTCACTCTCATCTCTAGGGACCTCTCAAGAGGTCCTTGCTCTCCCTTTTGTCTTCTCTGAGACTCAGGGACCTTTCCTGAGGTCCTCTCTCGCTCTTGCCTTCAGAGATGCTCCTGAGCTCCCACCAGAGCTCTCACCAGAAGTCCTGAGCTCTCAAGGGATCTTCTTC